>JAVTVY010027639.1:0-111605 GCA_036873755.1 Hanleya hanleyi
CTCACTCGACCCCATTGGACCATTAGGGACTCACCTAGACTCCAACATGTCCACCCCGTATGGGCCTATACACCCATAGCCAGGCCTCGGTGACTTTTCAAAAATTTCACCGATTCGCTCCGCAACACTTCCTATCGTATTCTAAATGACGAGTCGAGTAAAACGAGACCCCACAACCCTACCGCAAATGTATAGAAGTGGGTTTCCCAGTAGGATAAACATTGAACCTATACCCCAGTATGGGTCTATATGGGCTCGGTGACTTTTTTCAAAAATTTCACCGATTCGCACGGGGACACTTCCTATCATGTTCTAAATGACGAGACGAGTAAAACGAGACCCCACAACCCTACCGCAAATGGATAGAAGTACGTTTCCCAGGGGGACAAACATTGATCCTATACCCTCAGTATGGGACTATATGGGGTTCGGTGACTTTTTTCAAAAATTTCACCGATTCGCACGGGGACACTTCCTATCATGTTCTAAATGACGAGACGAGTAAAACGAGACCCCACAACCTATACTGCAAATGTGGAGAAGTAGGTTTCCCAGGATGGTCCTATACCTCCCATACCCCATATAGGCATTTTCCCGTAATTTAGAATAAAGTCCGTATTCCGTATTTTTCAGGAAAATTTTTACATACACCCACCCTGGAACTAGGGGGAGATAACTCTATTGACAGGCGAGCCCCGTTAAGCCCGGCGACCTATATACCCCTCATACCCCATATAGGCATTTTCCCAGGTTTTTCGATAAAAGTCCGTGTTCCGTTTTTCAGGAAAAATTTTACATGCACCCACCAGCCATCAAATACCCCTTCACCTAGGCTTCACGTTGAGCCTCACTCGGCCCATTCGACCATTAGGGGCTCCCTAGATGCCAAAACGTCTATTTTCATACCCTTGGGCCACCGCGCATGCGCAGAATGCCGCTATTTTAACCCCACACCCAGTCCATTAGATGCCCCTTCATGAATGCTTCACTTTGATACCTCACTCGACCCCATCGGTCCACTAGGGGCTCCCCTAGCTCCAAAAAGGCTATTTTCATACCCTTCGGCCACCGCGCATGCGCAGAATGCCGATATTTCAACCCCACACCCAGTCCATCAGATGCCCCTTCACATCAGCTTCACTTTGATACCTTACTCGACCCCATTGGTCCATTAGGGGCTCCCCTAGCTCCAACACGTCTATTTCCATACCCTTGGGCCACCGCGCATGCGCAGAATGACCCTAATTCAACCCCCCACCCAGTCCATTAGATGCCCCTTCATGGATGCTTCACTTTGATACCTCACTCGACCCCATCGGTCCACTAGGGGCTCCCCTAGCTCCAAAAAGGCTATTTTCATACCCTTCGGCCACCGCGCATGCGCAGAATGACCCTAATTCAACCCCACCCCCAGTCCATTAGATGCCCCTTCATGGATGCTTCACTTTGATACCTCACTCGACCCCATCGTTCCACTGGGGCTCCCCTAGCTCCCAAAAGGCTATTTTCATACCCTTCGGCCACCGCGCATGCGCAGAATGACCCTAATTCAACCCCACACCCAGTCCATTAGATGCCCCTTCATGGATGCTTCACTTTGATACCTCACTCGACCCCATTGGACCATTAGTGGCTCCCCTACATCCCAACACGTCTATTTTCATACCCTTTCGGCCACCGCGCATGCGCAGAATGCCGATATTTCAACCCCACACCCAGCCCATTAGATGCCCCTTCACGAATGCTTCACTTTGATACCTCACTCGACCCCCATTGGACCATTAGGGGCTCCCCTACATCCCAACACGGCTATTTTCATACCCTTGGGCCACCGCGCATGCGCAGAATGCCGATAGTTCAACCCCACACCCAGCCCCTCAGATGCCCCTTCACGAATGCTTCACTTTGATACCTCACTGACCCCATCGGTACACTAGGGGCTCCCCTAGCTCCAAAAAGGCTATTTTCATACCCTTCGGTCACCGCGCATGCGCAGAATGCCGATATTTCAACCCCACACCTAGCCCATTAGATGCCCCTTCACCTAAGCTTCACTTTGATACCTCACTCGACCCAATCGGACCATTTTATCTAGGGACTACTTTTTCTCCGCGGAATTACCGCCAAAACCACGGCCAAACCGCATCACCGCGGATGAATACATTTTTTTTTTTTTTTTTTGCCGGAACTTTTTTTTTTCTATGCACTCATTGATCGCGGCCATCTTGTACCCACCTCCCACATCTTGCACTCACTGACACTCGCGGCCATCTTGTACCCACCTCCCACATCTTGCACTCACTGACACTGGCGGCCATCTTGTACCCACTCCCACATCTTGCACTCACTCACACTCGCGGCCATCTTGTACCCACCTCCCACACATCACGCATGCGCACACGCCCCAATACGCCCCAAAAACAGGTCGCTGTGACGTCACACAAGGTTCTGCGCATGCGCAGTGAGGCGCTATTTCGCCAATTTAGCCTTTGTATACTACTTGAATTATACCACATTATTTACATGTTTCATATAAAAAATCAACTCGGCATGATCAAATATGTAGTTAATACTGTAACTATAAAGCTTACTGTTTTTATCGTGAATGCATGTGATAGACAAGGGGAGATCATTTCCATTTATACTCACAATACACCAATTAACTCCCTTGGTCCAGTATCTATCCAGAAAAATAATTTATACTAGCACCTCCTATATAAAGTATTTTGATTACGGACCGAAAAATTGTATAATTCATATATATGTATATATGTCATCCCTGTAAAATACTCCCGTGTAAAAAGTAGTGCTTGACTGTTCACCTTATTCATTTGATAAGCACTTCTTCTTTTTTTCTTTTTTTCTTGCTTCTTTGCTGTTTCTGTCATTTTTTTTTTATGTATGATGTATTTTTCCCCCATATACCACCGAGAGTGGTCTGGGCGTAATAAAATAATCTGAATCTGAATCTGTCAAATAGTCGCCCAATGAGACGCCTCGTATTATAGCGTGACGGCTAATCTCCTAATCTCCGTTCTTGTTGCGATGCAGTTATGAACTGATTTTATGAAACAAATAACCATACCTATATATCCAGCAATGCAAGAAATATTCCTTGATCTTTTCACCTGGTCTGTCATTGAAGAGAGCAACGGGGAGCAAATATTAATCTTCGGTGATCGCTCATGGACTGGAGTCGACAGCAAGAACGTCTTCGTCAGCCGAATGCAGCTTCACTCAGGCGGGGATTTTTCTGCGTCTCGTCCGTACACTCGGCAACATAAAGATTTCCCGTAGCCGGTAAGAAGAACGGCTATACAGTGTCTTTTACGTAGCATGCAAGAAAGCGTCTGCAGTTGCTCCTGCTTTAATGCGGGCACGCCAACACACCATAATTTTAGATCTCGCTACCCTTGAACTTGGCCGCCACTGAATACCGGTATAGGGAGCTTTCCATTTCGCGTAGTCGGCGTGGCCGCTGCCAATGCCTTGATTGTGCACTTCCATTTACTATACCGGAGCAATGCTGGCCTTGCCTCCAAATGGAAAGCGCCAATACAGGCTCTTCGCCTGTTGAGGCTGGACTGTGATTGGTCGCCAGTCTGACATGCGCGACAGATTTAAGATAGGAACTGTCCCAGATCTTAATCAGCGACCTGTCCGAAAGAGGAGCGGTTTATTAAGTCTGTGTTTTAATCAGATTGATACTGTTGAAGACTATGGAACAACCAAAGTTGTGATATGATTGTATTGTTGAAAGCGAAGTTAAATCATACTCTCTCACTAACTTATTGTTTGAAGATAACACAGTGGCAGTCATGCAGGTTTTGTTGTAAGTCTTGCTGGAAAATGAAATTTTTACAAATTATTTTTATAGTCCGATATAATATTACACGAATATTAAGCTTCTTCTTCGATTTTAAAATGTGGATGGTTCAACCTATCGGAAGTAAAATTATTCATATCTTCATCGGTTTACATTAAGAAAAGGATTTTGTATAAAAAAGACTTCTCTACGGAAGCGTCTAGGGGCCATAACGGAAATATTTTTTCGGAATGTCGACATAGTAAGTCGAAATTTCAAGATACTAAGTGGAAATTTCGAGATGCTAAGTCGAAATTTCGAGATACTAAACTCGAAATTTCGAATTAGTAACTCGAAATTTCGACTTAGTAACTCGAAATTTCGACTTCGTATCTCGACATTTCCACTTAGTATCTCGAAATTTCGACATAGCATACTTTCTCGAAATTTCGACTCAGTAACTCAAAATTTCCACTCAATAACTCGAAATTTCGACTTAGTAACTCGAAATTGCGACTTAGTAACTCAAAATTTCGACTTAGTGACTCGAAATTGCGACTTAATATCTCGACATTTGATAAAAGTTCTTACCTTAGCATGACCCATGGACGCTTCCTGGAGGCGTCTAGGGGCCATATTAAGAGTATTTTTTTCAGGTATATTAAGTCGACTTAGTATTTCGAAATGTAGACTTACTATCTCGACATTTCAAAAAAAAATTCTCGTCATGACCCCTAGGCGCTTCCATACATCTCCCTTGTCCCAGCAATAATATATTAGAATTTCAGGTACATCTTTCGTCTCGTATTTTAATTTAAGGCATTGTAATTATAACGAAGGTTAACCGAGTCATCTGTTTTACTCCATCAGTGGATTGTCGTCCATCCGTTTTTATATTGGCCGCATTTGTTGAATCGGTGTATATAAAAAGTTGAATCGTAACCACAAACGGTTCGGTGAGGTCTAACGTGACAGTGCTTATGGAAGGCCAAATGTCCAAATAATCAGAAACTCACAGTTACTGAATCGAAAACCTAAGTTTTCAAACAGAAAACTTAAATTATCAAACAGAAAACCATGGTTTTCGAATCGAAAACTTAAGTTTACGGTCGAAAACCTAGGTTATCTACCTAGTTTCTCTTTTCCTAACCTCGAGTTTCTATTTCTCAACACCAAAAATCACAGTTGTCACTAGAAAACTTAAGTTATCAAACCGAAAACCTAGGTTTTCGAATTGATAACTTAAGTTTACGATCGAAAACCTAGGTTATCCAGCAGACAACCCCGAGTTTCTCTTTCAATTTCGAGTTTCTCTTTTATTTTTGGACATTCGTGTAGAAAACTTAAGTTATCAATCGATAACTTAGGTTTTCGAATTTGCGATTGTCGTAAAGTGAAACTCGACTAGCTAACTTCGAGTTTCGACATCCGGGTACTATGGGTTTCGCGCCCTTTCCCGCATGCTGACTGATTAAAACGTCAGACAGAACCACAAAATCAACATGTATTCAACAAAAGGATAACTGGGATTATTTATTCAATGTAGACTATCCTGTATGTCCGAGCCTAGTTTATACAAGCATTATCAAAGACTGGGTATTGATACTCAGAACTAGTCCTTTAATCAGTTTAATAGCTATATATATATGCTGCAGACTGAATTGGGGGAAATAATCTAGTTGAAATTCAGCTATCCGGTCAAGCTGACTGACCGACATAAGACAGCTCAATGTAGTTCACACCAGCAAAGCACATTCAGTGATATGTAGATAGCTACTTTGGCAAATACTTCGGTGACACACAAGCTGTCTCTGGGTCAACAGCGATTACTACAGGCATACGTGAATGTTATATCTGTGTGAGCAGTTTGATTCCGTATAATTAATTTCGCCACGTGGTTCTCTCTGCATTTCTGATTAGTCAACAATCGGAAAAGGCGCCAAACCCAAAGTACCCGGATATCGAAACTCTAAGTTAGAAAGTCGAGTTTCACTTCACGACAATCATCAATTCGAAAACCTAGGTTATCGATTAGAAAGTGTCCAATAAAAGAAAAACTCGGGGTTGTCTGCTAGATAACTTAGGTTTTCGACCGTAAACTTAAGTTATCAATTCGAAAACCTAGGTTTTCGGTTCGATAAATTAAGTTTTCTAATCACAACTGTGATTTTCGGTGTTGAGAAATAGAAACTCGAAGTTCAGGAAAGAGAAACTCGGGGTTGTGTGGTAGATAACCTAGGATTTCGACCGTAAACCTAAGTTTTCGATTCGAAAACCATGATTTTCTGTTTGATAACTTAAGTTTTCTGTTTGAAAACTTAGGTTTTCGATTCAATAACTGTGAGTTTCTGATTATTTGGACATTTGGCCTTCCATAAGTGCTGAGGTCTGGACCTTTCGACATACATATTCTGCACGTCTTGGTGAAAACCGCCCCCTTATTGTATTGTTTACAATATCGTTGACCTTATTAGATCAATGATGACAATAAATTGTCGCGGGAAGTGGCCGACAGCGTTTCGCTCTGACGGATTGACATAGAAAACGGAAATATTGATAAATACAATGCTATATCCAATAAATCTGAGTAGACCTGAACGTTCGGACCTGGGATACTGTTGAACGTTACAGAATCTTGTCCAACTATTTCTGTTTTTTTTTTTTTGCATAAACACCCGCCTGAAATACTTCTGTAATGTCGAAGGCGAGAAAAATTCGGCTTTACGTTGTTCCTATACAGTGAATTGCCAACCCCCCCCCCCCCTCTCCCCCCAGGCGATCCCGCTTTCTAAAATGGAGGTAAAAAGGTCGTTTATGCTCAATAACTTTTCATTTGAACCAGTGCGACAAAACTACACGCGCATTAATTTATCTATTGTTCCAGGTCCTAAAATTAATTTGCCATTTGTACAACCAGTCAATGTTGTTTAAATAATGCGACAGATGTTTGGCCTATTATTATGCAAATTAGATAGATGACAATTTATTATTTTACTGCTATTTGATGTGGATATATATATATGTCTATGTGCGCCTCAAGAGGATTTTGCTGAGTTCATTATGTGAAATGATTTATTGAGCGAAAATGACCGTTTTTACCTTCATTTTAGAGAGCTGGATCGCACTAACCTGCTAGCGAGTAGACGTAGGATGTTCACTGTAGTTGAATAATAAACGCAGAGATAAAAATGCTCTACACAAGGTATGTTTATCCTCACCCTCGTTCAGTTAACTTTTTTTTTTTTTTTTTGTAGAATGTTTCGGAACGAACTCGGGTTTCAGTCAGTCGGGGAGCCCTCAAGTCCACTACAACAGACTGCGCAGGCGCTATGAAGGGTGTACAATGGTTAAAGGTAACCTGGAGGTGACGAATCTGGAAGATGAATCTATCAACTATGATCTCAGCTTTTTGCGCACGATACGCACCGTGACTGGGTACGTTCTGATTGCCTTGGTCCAAGCTGACGTCGTTCCATTGGTTAATCTGCAGCTCATCAGGGGAGATAACCTGTTCAGCATTAGGTTTAATAACGAGAGCTTGTATGGTTTGTTTGTGGCATTGAATTCAAATCGAGAAGGGACGACGGGAATGAGACAACTGCTAATGCCAGCTCTGAGAGGTAGGGACATATTGTAATCTTATCCCACACCCTTAGAACGATTCGTTCCATATCGAGCCACATTAACAGAGCAAAAAAAAATAAAAAAATAAATTACACCGTAAGCAAATGTGATTTCAGAGAGATCTCAGATGGTTGTACATTTAAGATTTGAGTTCTGTATATTTGAATCGTAATTGACTTTATTTGCGTTGCAGCGGTAAGAACCCAAATGTCTGAGATTGTACACTGGCGCATGCAACCTCCCCACAGCGCATGCTCCATTTCGCAGGCTCCAATAACATCCCTGCCTCCAGTAGCGGAAGTTGACCTTTACTACGTTGCTATGACGTATAGGGGAAACCAACCAACGCACGGTTCAGTTTGAATCCGACCAAACGACTCCTTTAGTGTTGCACATGAGCGAACTACTTTTCATATGCTCTGTCCAGATAAACAGGGAAAATTATCTCCAGATAATTCTTTTTAACGCTAGATCAACGGAGGTATTATGCAGACTTGAAAAGTAATCAAAATTTTCGTTAAACATCTATTTTACTACATATGATGTCACTTCCGGCGATGTGCGCGAAGGCCCCGAATCCGGTCCAAAAATCTGACTGGTGGCTGGGGTGTTATTAGACCCCCAGCGAGGTGGTTGTGGCGCATGGCGAGATATAAGGGCGACGGTACAGGTGGGGCCTTCTCAGTTTTGCGGGATCACCTGGCCTTTACATAAATGATCGCATCTACCGTGCAATGAGTCATCTTTTTTATATTTCCACGGATTTATGCCTCTTGGATGACTTGCATATTAGAGTCACAAGAACAGGAAGGGAACATTCTGTCACTTGATTGGCTAATTGCGCCAAAACGCACAAGCCGTAAGTGAAAATCAAGGAATTTCATAGGATAGTTAGCATTGTGGGAGTCCCCCATTTTCGCCAAAGCTAAGTGAACCTGCAGGTGTCAAATCGCCATTGCATTCTTGGGGTATAAGATTGTAAGTGGGACTCGACTTCTGGCGAACATTGATTGGTCATTATGCCTGCCTAGGCCAGAATAATACGGAATATAGTTTTCTCGGGATGTACCTCGCCGATTTACTACATATTAAGTAAGACCGTTCTTTAGTGGTTTGAGACCTATTCATACCCAGGCTGTTTGACATTGGGGTTGATCCATCAATTTATTTCAAGATTTCTTCCGATTTTTGTTCTTTTGTTTGTTTGTTGTTGTTGTTTTTAATAGTTAACTGTTTAACTGGAAGTGGGAATATGAATAGATGTATGAACACTAGTAATGAGTCAATAAGTTTCTAATCTAAGGCCCTCGCATGCAGATGAGTTATTAATTACATATTATAGAAAAATAAAGAAAAACATTATTAAGTGTACAGCAGATATATGTCTATACCTTATCATGTGGCATAGTCATATATTCCTATGTTGCATACTACATGGTGTTTGATGTCCCTATTTTTCTAGAATATCTAATTAAACAATCATCAGTCTGCTAGGGCCTTATTTTCGGGTATACCATACATGAATCAACTCTCTAAAACAGTTGAGCGAAATTTCACTGAAGTAAGAGACAATTCACCCAAGCATAAGAATGGAAATTGATCCCACTCAAGTTGAGTGAACTTGACTGGTTTTAACTCAAGTTGAGTGAAAAGTAACTCGAGTGAAAAGTAACTCAAGTTTGAGTGAACATGTACATTTCACTAAAACAGTTCACTCAAGTTTTTTTTAGAGAGAACACAATTTTCGTTCGCACACATATTGACTAACTAACATTTGCTCGGGTGTCTAAGCATAAGTTTCAGTAACCCCCGAATTTTCCTTTTCATTTCAGAAATATCGAATGGGAAGGTTCTATTTACTGTGAACCCTTTGTTGTGTCACATCATCACTATCAGATGGGACGTTATCGTACGTCAGCACATTGATCGCCTCGACTTGAGACGGCAGCCATACAGACACGACTGTAAGTCAAACTTTAATATAAAATACAATAGAAGCTGCAATTATGATGTGTCTTTACAGGGAGACAATTTCATTTAACCCTATCGGGCCTGGGCTTTTTGGGACCTATCCAGGCCTGGGGGGTGGGGGGTCGAAGTGGCCGAATTATTTTTCTTATCCCTAGAGCTAGCGGGCTGAAACTTACCACATTATACCCTTTGGTCAAGCTCTACCAAAAAATGTGGAAAAAAATCCAAGATGGCCGCCTTGAAGACGTCACAATGACGTCATTTTCAAAAACGACATTTCTTGGTCGATTTTGCGGTCGGATTTTCCGAATTTTATATTTATGCGATTTCTCCGCAAAAACTGCATGATAAATTAGTAAATATTAATGATATGTGAAATAAAATAGTTTTTGCCCACTTTTCACCACAGAAAAGCAGAAATTTTGAAGAAATATGACAGAAACATCACTCTTCTGGTACCCCACGTGGCCGCCATCTTGAATTTGCCCATGATCCTCGGCTCAAGGGGTTATGCAACTAGGGTCAAAATGACCCCAATATGATAAACTATAAAGTCAAGAAGTTTCACTTCTCCATTTTTTGTCATTTCATGAAGTGGTTCAGAGTACGTTCCCTGTGGGATAATCTATTTCGTAAATCAATCACTGACAGAATTTCGAAGAAATTTTGAACACGTGACGGGGTATTATGCATATATTAGGCCTACATCACAGTGGCTTGGGTAGCATGGTGTCTTCGTCGATGTTCAAGTTGTTGTGATTATATATATATTTTTTCCAAGAATATAATTACTTCCCACCCTTTCATACACCACAATGACAGTGGATGTCATAAAAATGCTTTCTATACCACCTGCATCGATCTACATACCCCTCCTCTACTACATCTGCATCTAAATGACAAGTGACGCAACTATAATGTTAAAGAATGCACCACAAAACGCGGTCTGCAGGAGAACTTACCTCATGGCATTCTCCACGCCCGTTGAGTTTTCACCATAGTCCAAGGCCGCTCATCTATCTACTGTTGGTTGTCTGCAGACACCCGAATTCCCCCGTGTACCGGGGTTCTTGGCGAAAGTCGGTTTACGGCTTTAACATTTGCGTCACTTGTCATTTAGATGCAGATCTAGTAGATGAGGTATATGCAGATCGATGTCGGTGGTATAGAAAGCATTTTTATGACATCCACTGTCATTGTCGTGTATGAAAAGATGGGAATAATTATATCCTAAAAAAAAACAACTATATATATATATACACAACAACAACAACATCAACGAAGACACCCGCTGCTACCCAAGCCACTGTGGCCTACATATATTTGTTTTCAAACAGGTGAACCATGTGACGACTACTGCTCGGTCAGAGGGAGTAACCTGGGTCTCATCACTGCCAAGCAGGTGCGTCCAAATTGCTGGAGTCACTCAAATCGATTTAAATCCAATTTCAGTGAAATTGGCGCTTACAATCGAAAATAATCTTAACATTTGCATAACAGTGCAAGATAGAGTGAACCTGCGTATAAGGTAATTATGAAATACGGTAGAAAACGTCGGCCTACATTGAGAAAAGAAAAAATCAGGACTATTTGATTAAAACCAGATCTAAAAGATATGCTCTTCATCTGAGATTTCGCTCATTTAGATCTGAGACCAACACCCCCGTTTTCGTGTTCTGGGTACTGACCAATCACAGTGCTCCTTCCCAATTTAGAGATGTATGTTTGAATGTCAAACTCAGACCATAACTTCGTGAGGAAGACAAGTTGATCTGGTATTATTATGAACAGAGAAATTTGTCTCCTGGATTTGATCCACGTATCTTTGTAACAATTCCTTTGTTGCAGCTATAATGTTTTATCATAATGACTAAAGTATTTTACTCTTGTAATTATAATCTAGTAGAAGTATACTATAGTATTTCAGAGATAGTATACTATAGTTTTTTAATTGCAGCATGTCTATCATAAAGTTTCACTATACTCTTTTCACTGTAGTGGATTATCGTATTTTCACCCACATGGTATAGGCCCCTACCGGTATTGTAAAATACTCCAGTATAGTAGACATATACATATGATTTTTGAGAGAGGAAGAATAAATTGGTCGTCTGCGGGATTCGAACCCACGACCCCGGCTTAACGCGTCGATTTTCTACCGACTGAGCTATGACGGCCCATAGGTATTTCACCCGTGGATTGTCCCTGTGATGACCAACCTTCTTTCGCGATGTTGCAATGTGCGCAACTGGCTTTACAACGAAGAAATGATATATGGTATGGTGTTTATATAGGCCGCCACTGAGCACATATGAAATGATTTTTGAGAGAAAAAGATATAATTGGTCGTCAGCCGGATTCGAACCCGGCTTATCGCGCCGATGCTCTCCCGACTGAGCTATGATGGCCCAGGTACACCCGAGGATTGTCCCTGTGATGACCAACCTTCTTTCTCGGTGTTGCAATGTGCGCAACTGGCTTTATAACGAAGAAATGATATTTGGTATGGCGTATAACCCTCCACCGAGGATATATACATATGAAATGATTTTTGAGAGAGAAAGAATAAATTGGTCCTCTGCGGGCTATGACTAAGCTATGGCGGCCCATATCAAAAATCATTTCATAGTTTATAATAGCATTTACCCGCTATAATATTCCGCAAAAATCGTAATATGCATTATTAGTATTCCAGTACTTTTTATCGTAAGGGCTAACACACTGGAGCCTTTACCAAGTGATCGTTTGTAAATACTGCGTGGAGCATAGATGGGTTGTGTATCTCATGGTTCTGATTTTTCCAGTGATAAACCCGAACCCATGTCCCGCTCATTGTCAGTTCGGTTGTTACCAAAGGAATGGTCACGCAAGATGTTGTCATCATCTCCGTGCCGGCGGATGCTGGGGACCAAGCCCAGAGAATTGCCAGGTATTTTTCCAATATTTTTCTCTTCTTCTATATTTACTATATTTCTTCAAATTACGAAAAAAATGTAAGCTGAAGTGGCGTTAGACAAGACTTGATTTTCCAAACAAAATGCTGATTGAATTTACGGATGGACGCATAGGCAAGAACGAAATTTAGCCAGAAATGTACGGTACGCCAGAAGTCACATATTTGCTTACGCATCTGTGCGCTGTAACAGCCCTTAACATCGCAACGACCCGTAACATCGCAATGAGACATTAAGGGTCTACAGGGGTTAATCAGTGTTCTTGCCATGTTAAAGGTTGATCGATTTGTCCATTGGTACACAACAGTCAATCCATTTTTTTTCATGTGACGAATTGTGAATTGTCGGTGGGTGGGTAGACGTTTCACTATTTTGTTACCTTATGAGATATGGACTGAACCGTTGCATACCATATCCATATGCCAAGCTCTGCCAGGAAATATGAAAAATATCCAAGATGGTTTGTTCGGCTCACAGTGACGTAATATTTTCAAAATCATTTATGGCATTGGAAACGCAACTCATCAGTCATATCGTTATGAGCACCGTTTTGTATTTACCCGTGATGCTGTAATAAAAATAAAAAATTGCCCGAATGTGATAGGATGATGAGCTATGACGTCACTAAATCACGAAGCGCTATCCCCCAGGATAGTAATGTTAAATTCCTATCTAATCATCTGTTACGCCTAGCGAATTATTTTCATTCATTTAGGCTAAAATTGTCTCAAGAGGCAGCCGTAGTTTAGACACCGCCGAACCAAACAAGTCACCCGTTAACCTGTCAGGTTTTAACCGATGGTTTGATGTCATAGTTGACGATTCCATTATGTCTGCCCGGCCACCAAATGACCTTTACTGCGACAGTGTTCGTTCTAATGGGTTTTCTGTTTGTCCATTTTCAGCTGTGCAAATATTACTACGATGACGGACATTGTCTGAGACGTTGTCCACCAGCATCATATTCAGCGGGGCAGCAATGTCATCCAGTGTGATGACGTCATATTTCCGAAGTTTGACGGCGACTTGAGTTCGGGATTTTTATAATTCCCGGGTTGACCTTCGCTCTGTCTCGCACTCTCATATTTTGAATGATGACGACTTTTAGATGAACGTTAGAATAAGATGAATATCTTTAGATTGATGCTGTAAATATTCGCCATTTGAGCAGAAATAGCAGTACTCAAGACGTTTTTATCAGAATGTACATATTGAAGGTAGAATGAAACCGGGGACTATCGATACCTGGTGAAACTAACCAATCTCTAAATACTGACATTATACATGGTACTCTCTAAAAAAACTTGAGTGAACTGTTCCACTCAAGTTTGAGTGAAATTGACCTGTTCACTCAAACTTGAGTTACTTTTCACTCAACTTGAGTTACTTTTCACTCAACTTGAGTTACTCTTCACTCAACTTGAGTTAAAACTACGCAAGTTCACTCAACTTGAGCGGGATGAATTTCCACTCTTATGCTTGAGTGAATGTCACTCAAGTTGAGTGCATTTAACTCAAGTTGAGTGAAAAGTAACTCAAGTTGAGTGAAAATCTCACTCAAGTTTTGAGTGGGATGAATTTCCACTCTTACTTGAGTGAAATTTCACTCAACTTTTTTTACCAACAGGTTAGGGCCATGCCGCTCTCTAAAATGGAGGTAAAAAAGGTGGTTATGAACGAATTCTTCAAAGCTTCAAGCGAATTAATTTATCTATTGTTCCATGTCGTAAAATTTATTTGCCGTATGAAAAACCTGTCAGTATTGTTTAAACAGCGCGACAGATTTGCCTATTACTATGTAAATTAGATAGATGACAGTTTATTATTATTTTACTACCGTTTGATGTGGATATTTTGGTTTGTGTGCGCCTCAAGAGAATTTTGCTGAATTCATTATGTGAACTGATTTATTGAGCAAAAACGACCCTTTTTACCTACTTAAATTTGAAAGTATTTTAAACCTTGATAAACCAGAACCCTGTCAAAACGAACATTATAATCTGGTCCCAAGCATGGTCGGTTTATACAGGTTTCACTGTAACTTCAACGTATCTAAGGACTCATCGATTTGATTGTTCCTCATACCGTACTACATACATGTTTAGATGTATTTCAATCACCACTTCGAGCTAGGTAAACCAAGATGATGTAGTTGATCACGGAATAACCATCTAATATTCTGGACATGAAAAACTCGTGCGATGTGTTTGTCAGTATTATCCGAGATAGCATAATAAAGGAGTCACGTCACCTTCCGCCTGTTATCTCTGGCATTGGTTGGCTGTATACACAGAAAAAAAAATCCTTAAAAATTTAAGGAATATTCCCCGACTATTACACCAGCGAAATATTCCTCAACATAACTAAGGAATATTTCTTACCATGTTAAGGAATTTCCTTAACATGCTACGGAATATTCCTTATTGAATTTCAGGGAATATTCCGCTGGTGTAATAGTCGGGGAATATTCCTTAAATGTTAAGGATTTTTTTTCAGTGTAGCTACGTGCAGTTTGGGTGGAGACTGGCGATGATGATTCAGTCGGTCATTATTGAGACAATAAAAAGAGCCTGTCTGTTCAATGGCGCTGACTTCAGCTGATCAGCTAGTGGGTGGTATAATTTCCCTTTGCACTATCTATTAACCCAGGATATTATTTTTTTGAACTGATAACTGATATAATTTTATACATATGTACTATATGTTCCCTGTATTCAAAGAAAGTGCCGTTATGCTTAGAATAATGTATAATTTGGCAAATATAACATGAAAATATGTCAGCTGTCGCCAGTTCAAAATATTCTGCTGCGTTAATAAATAGGGTAAAGTGAAAGTATACAACTCAACGGATGATCAATTGAAGTCACGGGTCAGTGAACAAGATCTTTGTTCTCTCAATAATGTGCAAATGAGCCATTTTCAAAATATTTTTTTCTTTTGTCTGTCGCTCTTTCAAACGTAGACACAGAAGAGACATTTCCCAACCTTTAAAACCTTTGATTTCCCGGAATCCAACGCGTATCATGCACATTGTTTTGGTCTTATTTAAATATTAGCAGAAGTTCATGAAACTGACTTCTGATATTAGGCATACCCTGCTGGAGTCCACGTGCTTCTCATGTCTGTGACAACAAAAATATAACTCGATTTGTAAGTTTTTCACCTAACTAATCACCTAAATGGACAATAGATTTATTTTTAGTCGTCGTCAATACATCAATTCCATGACTGACACCCACCAATATATGAGCTCGATGATGCGCATATCAATAGTGCATTTACATCAGGTCTAGCGATGTCCTCCAAGCACGCACCTCAGTTAATTGTCCATTCATCTATTTCCGTATGCTCGAAGCCAATTCCGTGTCGATAAACCAGAAATCCTGCAGGTCGGCTCATCCATTCTTTGCGCTCTTGAGCTATTCAAGTTCCATGTCCTCACAAGAATATCGGACGTCTTTCTGACCCTTCGGGCTAAACTGCCAGTAGTATATAAAACACCGATTGAGTCATATTGACCAACTTTTGGGGAGGTCATCGATGACGTCACAGAGGTCAAAGGTCATTTCCGGGTCAAAGGTCACTTCCGGTCATGTATTCTTCCGTGGTGATGCGGTCGCTTCCGGTTCCGGCGGTGGTGCGGTCGCTTCCGTTTCCGGGAATAAGCCTCTGCAAAGTAGTCCCGACATTTCAAATACGCTGGATTCTCCCGCAATCTCCGGGAATATAATGTTCGGTCGTCTTCGGCAATGTCCGGGAATATAATGTGTGGTCGTCTTCGGCAATGTCCGCCCTTTTCGCGATATTAGATAGCCTTTATCCGTCCTTCCGAAACATCAATGGCCTGTACAGGGTCCCCGACAATATCGCCCTCTATTTGCCCGTGTTAAATGGGCAGTGGGGAACCCTCAGTTTCTCCATACAGTGGCAGAAGGTAAATGGTCCTAGTGGGAATTGAACCCGGGTCGCTTTTCACGTTATCCATTAGGCCACGAGTTACAAGCTACAGACCAAGGTTGAAAATAGCATATATATGTCTACTATATGGCCCATACTGGCCCACTGACCAATGTTCAACCTAATGGGAAATTTACTCCTGGTCATTGTAGTATGGTTGTAGTATGGGTTGTTTGGTTGTAGTATGGGTTGTTTGGTTTTGTTTTTCACATCTCAACACCTAGAAGACGATGGGCGGGATCGCGAAGCGGTTGGTTGAAATATTTCGAAAAAGTCACTGTGCGCATGCGTAGTGGGTAAATAGCGCTGGGAGGCCATTTTGGGGCCTAGAGGGGTCCCTAGAGGTCCGATTGAATCGATGTGAAGCATACGTGAAGAAGCATCCGACGGGCTCGGTCTGACGTAAAACTGACGTCATTCTGCGTATGCGCAGTAGATAAAGGGTACGGAAATACACGTTTTGAGGTCCAGGTGGGCCACTAGTGAGCCGATTGCATCAAGTGAGGTATCATTGTAAGCATACGCAAGGGAGCATCCAGTGGGATGGCTGAAACGTGAAACTGACGTCATTCTGCGCATGCGCAGTAGACAAAGGGTATGGAAATAGACGTTTTGGGGTCTAGGTGGGCCACTATTGGGCCGATTGCATCGAGTGCGGTATCATTTTAAAGCATACGTGAGGGAGCATCCAATTGGATGACGGTAACGTGGAACCGACGTCATTCTGCGCATGCGCAGTAAACAAAATCTATGCAAATAGACGTTTTGTGGCCGAGAGGGGCCACTATTGGTCCGATTGGGTCGAGTGAGGTATCATTGTAAAGCATACGTGAGGGAGCGTCCGAAGTAAGGGGTGTGACGTGCAACTGACGTCATTCTGCGCATGCGCAGTGGAAAAAGTGTATGGAAATAGACGTTTTGTGGTCTAGGTGGACCACTAGTGGTCCGATGGAGTCGAGTGAGGTATCAATGTAATGCATACATGGAGGAAATTTCCCATTAGGTTGAACAGTGGTCAGTGGGCCAGTATGGGCCATGTAGTAGACATATATATGCTATTTTCAACCTTCGTTTGTAGCCTGTAACTCGTGGCCTAATGGATAACGTGTCTGCCTCTAGATAAAGCGACCCAGGTTCAATTCCCACTAGGACCATTTACCTTCTGCCACTGTATGGAGAAACTGAGGGTTCCTCACTGCCCATTTAACATGGGCAAATAGATGGCGATATTGTCGGGGACCGTGTACAGGCCATTGATGCTTCGGAAGGGCAGATAAAGGCTATCTAATATCGCGAAAAAGGCGGACATTGCCGAAGATGACCACACATTATATTCCCGCACATTGCCGAAGACGACCGAACATTATATTCCGGGAGATTCCCAGAGATTGACAGAGAATCCAGCGTATTTGAAATGTCGGGACTACATTTCGGAGGCTTGTTCCCAGAACCGGAAGCGACCGCAGCACCGCCGGAACCGGAAGCGACCGCATCACCACGGAAGAGTACATGACCGGAAGTGACCTTTGCCCCGGAAATGACTTTTGACCTCTGTGACGTCATCGATGATCTCCCCAAAAGTAGGTCAATGCGACTCAATCGGTGTTTCATATACTACTACTGTCATGGGTGAGAAATGAGCCTGTTCTCTATTATTTTTTACATTAGATTAGACTAGATTAGATTTATTCACCATGGAAATACAATATTACATAGCAATTTTACATAAATGGAAAATTTAAGCAAGAATGGATTATTAAATAGCATCATCGATGCGGGAATAAAGTCCAATGTTCTATCCCTGAGTAACAGGCATGTATTCATTTCTATTGCTCATGGTAGGTGACCTAAATCTAAATCTGGCCAGGTTGTACTTGCGAAAGATCGCGAAATCACTTACAAATGAAGTAGGTGTAGTTTTAACTTAGATTTAAACAGTGAACCTGAGTTTATAGTCTTTAGATGCGGGGGTATTTTGTTTCATTCTCGGGGTTCCGCTATCTTGTAAGTATAATAGGAAAGATTGGAGTAGTGAAAGGGCCGACATAAATTAATATTTCGTGTTCTTGTCTGATACTGATGAACAGCAGCTTGTCTAATAAAATAGTTTTGAAAGTTAAATGGAAGCCGATACGTGTCACGTAATATTGGCATTGTTAATCACATAAAGAATTCTATAAATAAAAAAATCATTATATAGTTTATACTACTCGCTGATCTTTCCATACTTGTCATATGGAATTACCTTGTGGGGTAACACTTATCCAACTCATTTGTACCCTCTATCTATCCTTCAGAAACGTGCCTTGCGTATTATAACTTTTTCAAAAAACGTGACCACACGGAGCCATTGTTCCGGAAATTAGAAATATTAACCCTTTCTCAGCTTAACCAGTACTGCCTTCTTCGACATATCCATGCGTACTGGTTAAGTTCGTGATCACACTGCGAATCGAGAGAAGACTTAGGAATATCACGAGTTTGAAACACAGACAAGGGGTCACGAAAAGTCGCTTTCGCGGCCTCTTACACATTTCCAGGTAAGTGGTGAGTAGCAGAGTTCGGAAGGCACATCCTCTTAGCTGGACTAGCAGTCACCATTAGACCATGGGTTTCCTCGACGGCATCGTTGTTCTGAGATGGCGTGATTTGCTCCTCTGGTTGTCGAGTCTCCTTCGGTAGTGGAGGTGTGATTTCTAAAGTAGTCGGAGGTCCGTTTTCATCCGCTTCTGATTCATTTCGTCGTTTTATGCCTCCGTTACCAAACGTTTCATCGATACCGGTGTTGTCATCCGATTCCTCTAACGCTGGCATACTACTGACGGTGGCGGTGGATGAGCGTTCGTCATTCTCACCATCCTCATCATCGTCACGATCGTACGGCACTAAATTCTGGCCTCTCATCTTTCTCAACACGGCGGCAACTGTTTCTTCTGGTGAGGGTACTTGCGTACATCCGCTCATGGAGTGTCCGTATACCTTACACATCGAACAATACGGAGTAGAACATTTGCCGGCGATATGTCCCTCCTGGGAACATTTCAGGCATTTTGGCGGCCGACCTTGGACCGCCAAAAGTACCTGGGTGTCCATCACCGGTAGCAACTGTGGCAGTTCTTTGGCTTGAGCTGATACTTTTAGGGCGACACGTCGTACTCCCGTACGAATATGGGGAACATCCCCAACTCCATTCTCCCACGTTATGCTGACAACGTCTCCATAAGGAGATAGAGAGTCCTTGAGAGCATTGTCCTGGCAGTATATGGGCAAACGATGAACCCTAATGATTACAATGTTCTGGTCGAAAGGCTGAATATAAAAAACTTTCTTAGTTTTCGCGCAAACCAAGCGTCCGGCCGTAACCAGTTGCATAGACAGATTAACAGTATTCATAGTTACAAGCCACATGTTTCTCTCCCCACTGGGAGAAATTGCGAAAAAATAGCGCCCACATCGACCACCGTAGATAAAGGTCCTAACAGGCCCTCTCGGCCCACTTGCGTGGCCGCCTTGATCATAACACTGCGTCGCCCAATGTCCTGGTCAACGTAATCCAATGGGTCTCCCATGATGATGGTCGGCATACAATACTCAAGAATTGTCAAATGTACAAAGTTACTAGTCCAACGGCATCTAAAGGTATTTACATCAGAAAAAAGGTAGCTAAAAATTAGTTGTTATTGTTGTAAATCTTTTAATTCATTGCGTGTCATTGGTATTGATTTATGCCCATAACAAAGCTTCTTATATCCGGTTAGTATAATTTTCATTAAATAAGTATATCTATATATTAAACGCAGAGGTTTCACGTCATATTTTAATATCGTCAAAACCGCATCTTATATTTTGTACATTGTGCTTCATTTATTTTAGTGTTATTTTCCCCAGGCACACCGTATTTAGATTATAACAGCGTTGTCCTAACTACGTAATTGAAGTCAGATATTTGTTGTAGGCGAGGGGGACTACTCTATGAGGCGCCGTTTGTGACAATATTGTCAACGACAAATATATAGAGTTAAAACCAAAATATAAAGTCGCCGTTTGTGAAAATATTGTCAAACACAAATATATAGTTAAAACCTTTGTAAATATATATAAAACGAAATAAATAGGGCCTATATATAAAGTTATTTTTTTTATTTTTATAAATATTTTTTTAACATAAATAACGATAGGAAGTTAAGACGTTAAATTTAACGTAAATATAAAGTACACGAACAAACTTAAATAAAGTGTACATGTAAACCGGATATGCCCAAAGGAAGCTGCGCAATCGATGTGCGCGCGAGTAATACTGGTTAATCAAAACTGCAACTGAGTTCGGAAGCGAAACTATGACAGCGGTGAAAACCACTCGCATGTCACAGATGTGGCGAATCAAACAATAAGATCACGTACCTGAACATATTTCAGCTCACTGCCATAATGATTTAGTAAAGGCCTATACCAATTTTCAACAATTACTGTTATCATTTACAATCGTACTTCAGAGTTATCACATCAATTAGATATAAATACATCTACTTATAAATCACCATAAGATATCCTAGCCTGCCGCCAATATCACGGCCTGTCCCTTAGATGTTCAATCTACGATTCCGCCGGCCAAGTCGCTGGTTGCTATTTGCCGCATAAAAACATCAACAGAAGTTGAAATAAAACATGCGCAATAACGATGCATTAATTATGCGCAACACAAATATTAGGCAATTTGAAATCATACTGAATATGAGCATATTTCATTGATCAGAATATGATCATTCATAGCCTAGTCATAGGATTTGTAATTATATTGTCGTTTTGTATATTTTATCGTTTTTCGATAATTTCCGAATTTCCAAACAAGACAAAAATTTGCAGGGAACTTGGTATAAGTACAGCGAATGTGGAAACTAATGGGTCATGAGGAACCGGTTGCACTATGCTGGTATCATCAAACGTACCGCTCTCAAATTATGAAAGAACCATGGCGTGTACTGTGGGAACCACCAGTGTGGATTGTACTGTTGCGTTCACCGTTCCTCGTTTTCATTATCGAGATCATTTATTATAGCATGATACGCTTACTTGATCTCAAACTTTTTAGGTTTTAAGTTAGTATAACGTAAGTAGAATAAAATAAACTGCATGTTGATATTCGTAAGCGCTAGGTACTGGGTTCAATCCCTGGCCGGGTCATACCAAAGACTTGAAAAATGGAACTTGTTGCTTCCTCGCTTACGCTCAGTATTAAGAGGATAGAACAAGGACGGTGTCAGTATAATGTGACTGAGAGGGGTGTCATGTTTGCCTACGGAATGATATTTCGGTGGGACAGCAGTATAAAATGGCAGCATTAGATCTGCTCGGTTACAAGTAGTTAACCACACCCCTCCCACTCACCTCCCTTCCCTTCCCCGTCGTGATATAGCTGAAAAAATGTTGAAAGCGACGTTAAACCCTATTCACTCACTCGTCAGCGTATATAATAGGGTTAATACCGATGCCCGTCAAGAACCCCACGCGTATCGAAGATCAATTAGCGATTAGCACACAGGGGTAAAACGGCTTCGACTGATTCCTTAGTTACTAGTAACAGCTTCGAGGCAGCGCAAAAGTGAAAAAAGGCCAATCTAGTATTCTTCACGAGCCATTAGTTTCCACATTCGCTGTACTTATACCAAGTACAAATTTTCGTCTTGTTTGGAAATGCGGAAATTATCGAAAAACGATAAAATATACAAAAACGACAATATAATTACAAATCCTATAACTAAGCTATGAATGGTCATATTCTGATCAATGAAATATGCTCATATTCAGTATGATTTCAAATTGCCTAATATTTGTGCTGCGCATAATTAATACATCGTTATTGCGCATGTTTTATTTCAACTTCTGTTGATGTTTTTATGCGGCAAATAGCAACCAGCGGCTATGATATTGGCTGCAGCCTAGGATATCTTATGTTGATTTATAAGTAGATGTACTTATATCTAATTGATGTGATAACTCTGAAGTACGATTGTAAATGACAACAGTAATTGTTGAAAATTGGAATAGGCCTTTACTAAATCATTATGGCAGTGAGCTGAAATATGTTCAGGTACGTGATCTTATTGTTTGATTCGCCACATCTGTGACATGCGAGTGTCTTTCACCGCTGTCATAGTTTCGCTTCAGAACCCAGTTGCAGTTTTGATTAACCAGTATCACTCGCGCGCACATCGATTGCGCAGCTTCCTTTGGGCATATCCGGTTTACATGTACACTTTATTTAAGTTTGTTCGTGTACTTTATATTTACGTTAAATTTAACGTCTTAACTTCCTATCGTTATTTATGTTAAAAAAATATTTATAAAAAAAAAAAAAAATAACTTTATATATAGGCCCTATTTATTTCGTTTTATATATATTTACAAAGGTTTTAACTATATATTTGTGTTTGACAATATTTTCACAAACGGCGACTTTATATTTTGGTTTTAACTCTATATATTTGTCGTTGACAATATTGTCACAAACGGCGCCTCATACTACTCTGCATGCCAACGAGAAAATCGTAGATGATCCGGGAAAGTGACAGAGGCAAGGGCGGTTCAATTGCACGGCAATACTTCTGAATAATAATACTAATGACATAGCAAAGAAAGTGATCATTCACATTATGCCTTTAATGTCTGTGCACTTTACCTTTGGATATTATCTGTTTGGTTTTGCACTTAGTGTTTGTTTACTGTGTTGCCATATTTTTATATAATGCAATCTTACTCTTAATATATAATTATAAGATTAACACGGCCACGTGGTAGCAGCAAAAGCAATCAGAGTCGACATTGTTTCATTTCCGTGAGCAAATTATGTTTTAGACACAGATTTCTGCTGACCAGTCAAAGTTCTGTCGACTTTATTTTTTACTTTTTTTTATTTATTTATTTATTTTTTTTTTTATTATTATTTTACTGGACGACTCTTTTTGTAAGCGGAAGGAACAAAGGTGAGTGAGTGAGTGAGTGAGTGAATATGATTCAACGTCGATTTCAACACTGTTTCAGTCATATCACGACGTTTGGTTCCTATTCCTTTTCACACCCGGAAACCACACGGAGACGAAGGAAACAACCACGCGATCCATTATAAAAATAACTACATTGATTACACTTTCGGTGCCCTCTATGAACTGGATGACTGATTTTTATAGTCGTACTTCTATGTCGACATTTTTTTAATTTTAAATCTCTATCTTTTATTTATTGATTTAAAGGAATTGTATAATGAAATATATAATACAATATCGTGCAGATAGGTCCGAAATCCTTTTGGGGAGCGGCCCTAAAAAAAATAGACTTTTGAGCAAAATAGTATTCAAATTAATTAATTTTGCCTCTCCAATAAAAGAGAGCCTGCCAAAATTCAAACAACAACATTCAATAAAGAATGGTAATCGTTCTGCGACAACAATTGTTCTTATTTAGCTCTGGTTTGCTCCATTCCAGCCTCATTATGGGGACAATTGCTACTCCGGTGGTATTTGTTGCTCTGGAAATGATGCCCATGCACTTGTGATACCATTTTTTTAAAACAATAAATGTCACATTTTACTTGAACAGTGATGTACTCTATTATGGAAGTTATTTGATAAATATCCAGAAAACCTGTGATACAACTGAACGGAATCTCTAAGAAATTCTATTTGCGGCCCCTGGATATTAAACTATATGTTTAGTTTTAATCAATTTACTGTTCAAATTTTCACACGGAGCATCAGCTGCTCCGCAAGTTAGTGAACATATCTTACACATTCATACAACGCTTTATAAGTTGACGCAATGATCCCCCTCCCCCGCCCCCGCCTTACAAAACTTTCTAATCTATCTCCGAAACGGCCCTCCCCTTCTCTACCCTGAAACTTATATATAACTCCCTGTTTTCTTCTATTCGGATGTTTCCATTTTTTATTGGTATCACTGTTAAAGTGTTCAGCATCATCAGTTTTGGGATCTGAGTACCCGTAAAACACTGTTTCAATTTTTCCTTCTATTTTACCTTTCTCTCATAGGAGGAAGGTATAGCTAAAAATTACATGTAGTTGTTATTGTTGAAATCTTTGAAATATTTTAATTCTGTACTTGCCATTGGTATTTATTTATATCCATAAAACAGATTGTTTTCACGCCAAAATTTAATCTCGCTAAAACCACATCTCATATTTTTTATAATGTGATTCGTTTATTTTGGTGTAATTTTTCCCAAATACATCGCATTTAGATTAACAGCTTTCTCCTAACTACGTATTTGAAATCAGCCAGTTCATATTACCAAGGGAGACTACTCTGCAAGCGAAAGAGAAAAGCGTGGATGATCAGGGACAACACATCGTTCAATATCAAAGGCAGGCAACTAGAACTGTGCGTATGGACCGCGCAATTCGCATGTTAAGCGGTCTCAATAACTAAAATGCTATGAGAGTCTTTCATCAATTATATTTGCCTCTCGAAAAGGAGAGGCTGCCAAAATTTAACAACAACAACATTCAATAAAGAATGTTAAGCGATCTGCTTCAAAGTCTTACTTATATACCACTAGTCCACTGTCCGGTCCATTCTATCCTCATCGTGCGAACTTTTGTTAATACCATGGTATATGTTGCTGTGCAAATGCTGTTCATGGCCGTAGAAGAATAATTTTTTAAACAATATATGTCATATTTTACGTAAAAAGTAATGTACTCTATTACGAATGTTATTTGATAATTACCCAGAAAACATGTATTTACAATTGAAGAGAATCGCTTATCGCCAAGTAATTCTGGGGTTGCCTCCCTTTGATATTGAATGCTGTTTTGTTGCCCATTGAAACAGAGCCATTTCATTCTCCAAACGAAGCTTCAGCGGTTTTGCAAACTGAACATATTTGACACAAGTCATGCAACGCTTTTATTTATAGACGCGAATGATAAACACCATTAGGCAGCGGAGAGTTAAAGCTCCTCCTCCCCAACACCTTACACAGCCCCGAAACCTTACACCAAACTTTATAAACTATCTACTATCTCAAAAACCAGAAAGTAAATCAGAGCTAATACTTCGTCACTTAAAAACATATATCATTTTGGACGCTCTACCCCTTCTACTCTGCAAACGCAAACGCAAAAAAAAAAAAAAAAAAAGTAAATAATTTTTTTTCTTTTTTTAAATTAAAAAAAAAAAACCCCAAAAAACAAAACAAACGTGGATGCCCCGGTATGGGGGCCGAGGTAATATCGATATTGGTATAATTATCCACAAATATTTAGTAGTTCTTTGAATGAATCCGATAAATGTGAAATTCAAAGTTTTGTTTGTATTTATCCCCGTTTTTGCCAGAAGAATAATACAGTGTTTTGCATGCAGCGTTTAATATACATGTAGCATCGTTCAATAGTTGCCGCATTTGATTTTAAAGCAAAATATAACATTATACGGTTCAATTACCCTAAAATACTTCTAAATAATATACAAACTGTTAACATGCTTATCACTGTCCACTAACACATGATCTGTGTAGATCCAGTTGTTACCAATGCCGCATTTAATACATCCCTTTTCCGATACGAGCAAATTCCTTCGTCCTTTAAAAGTGAGCAATGTTACAGACAGACCAGTCGCAGTTCTGCTAGTATTTTGTTCTATTCTGGACGGCTCTATTCTGGAAGGCAATGAACCCAACAACTATGATTACATTTTAGGTTCTGCGAACTGAAGGACTGATTTTGATAGTCAAACTTGTATTATTTATTTTGATATATCTTTTATTAATCGATTTCAACTATAGTGGGTGTAAAAGTCTATAAATTGAAAAAAAGGAAATGTATAATGAAATATAAGTATAGCATTATGGTGAACGATCGCGGAATCCGTAGGAGAATCGATTCGAAAAACTACAATTTCAATACAAAAGTCTCTCCAATTAATTTACTTTGTCTCTCGAGGTTGCCAGAATTTCAACAACAACATTCAATAAAGAATGTTAAATGCAATCTCACGTTCGGCTGTTTCCGTATTATTGGCGGAACGTAGCCTCTCACATAGAACGCACAAAAAAGCCACCCGTGGGGAACGTATGACGATCACATTGTGAGCCGGCTACGAAATAGTGCATTTGATAATCGAGCTATCCGGTCGCATTTTATTGTGAAATGAATTTAATTTTAACCATAAGAACATAATACATTCAATTTATACAAAAGTGTTTATATGTTTAGTTGAATAATAGCAATCTAGCTCCAGGATCATCAGCTGTGCTTAGTTCCGCCAATACGGAAATAGCCGAAAGTGAAATTGGTTCCGCCAAAAATAAGTGTCCATGTGCGAACATAATCTCGTTTCCACTGCCAGAAAATCCGCTGAGCCAGAGGCCACTTTCGCAGCTAGTGATTTCTGGGGCTAGATTGTTCTGCGTCAAGGTTTTTCTTATGTACCTCCAATCTGCTTCATTCCGGCCTGATGACGCGGACTGTTGTTAATATGATTGTATGTGTAGCTCTGGGATTGATGCCCATGCGCTTGGAATAATAATTTTTGAAACAATAACGGTCATGTTTTACTTGAACATTGACTTACTCTGTTATGTAAGTTATTGCTAAATACACAGAATACGTGTATTACAACTAAACAGAATCGCCTATTTTTTAAGAATTCTATAGGCCTACTTGCCGCCCCAGGATATTAAATTGTGTTTAGTTTTAATCATTGGACTGTCGAATCTTCACACGGACATATCTGATACATTCATACAACGGTTTGTAAGTAGACGTTATGATGCCCGTTCCCCATCTTACCAAACTTTCTAAACCATCTCCGAAATGGCACAGTAAATGTATTATGAGAGCTAACATTCAGTGACTTTACAATCTACCATTTTCTTGACAACCCCCCCGCCCCCCCTTACCCCTTCCCCCATTTCATGCTCACGCATTCTCCCGCCTCCCCCTCTAATCAAACTCTCACTAGCGAATTCGTAATAGCAGAGTTTTCCTCTGTTCGGATGTTTCCATTTTTTATCGGTGTCACCAGAGTTTGTACTTTGAAAATATCGGTTTTGTATAACGTGTGCGATTATCCAGTGGTATCAACGTAAACGGGTTTGGCATGATCAGTTTTGAGAATGTGAGTAGGCCCTACCCATAAAACACTGTTTCAACTTTTACTTTATTTTATTACTTTTTTATATTTTTGCTAAATTACCTTTCTCTTAAAGGAGGAAGGTAGCTAAAAATTTGTTGTTATTTTAGTTGAAATCTTTGATACTCAATAAACGTCATTGGTATAAATTTATACACATACGAAAGTTTCCCATATCAGGTTAGTATAATTTTCATAGAATAATCATATCCATGTATTAAACTCAGAGGTTTCACGCCAGATTTTAATATCACCTATACAAAATATCATGTTTTTTATATTGTGCTTCGTTTGTTTGTGGTGATATTTTTCTCAAATACATCGCATTTATATTATAACAGCGTTCTCCTTACTACGTAATTGAAAGCAGCGAAATCATATAACCAAGGGGGACTACTCTGCAAGCGAAAGAGAAAAGCGTGGATGAGCCACGAAGGAGACCGAGGGACTATCGAGCCATACATATGTACCGGAAGTAGTTCTTTGAATTAATATCCGATAAATGTGGAAATAAAAGTTTTGTTTATACTTCACCATACTTTGAAGAATAATTATACAATATTTAGCATGCACCGTTTCATTTGTAGCACCCTTTAATAGTTACCGCGTTTGATTCTGAAGCAAAATATAGCCCTATAGTGTTCAATTGCCCTGCTATATTCCTAAATAATATTCAAGTTGTTAACCTGCTTGTCACTTTCAAACGTTTTGTGTAGATCCAACTGCGAGGAATACTGGATTTAATACATTTGCTGATAAAAGAAGCAAATTTATCATCTATCAATTTGTCGATTCCCATCTACTCCCCTCCTCCTTTCGCCGCCACACCACATACACCCCTCTCCTCCTCACCAGTGAATTTGTATAACGGAGTGTTTTCCCCTGTCCCGATGTTTCCATTTTTCATGTAATTGGAGACCTCGTTAGTTTCGAGGGTGTAGACACGGGGCGTGGGGGGAGGGTGCAAGTTTTGCGGTCCGGCCGCCCCCCAAAGTTATCACGGTCAGTGCGTCTTCGAGGATGGAAGAGTGTGCTTCAAACCAATCACATATCGTCTATTTTACCTTTTTCTAACAGGAATAAGGTAGCAAAAATCAGCTGTTATTGTTGTAAATATTTTAATTCATTGCTTGTCATTGCTATTAATTTATACGGATATAAAAAAAGCTTCATATATCAGAGAAAATCAAATCCATAAATTCGGGTGATTCACACCAAATTTTAATTTCACCTACACACATCTCATATATTTTTTCAAACTGTGCTTCTTTTATTTTGGGGTTATTTTCCCCAAATACATCTCATTTCTATTATCACAGGGTCCCTCCCCCTTACTTCCAACCTGTAACCATCTCGGTCATCTATACGCGGTAAGACAATCTTATGGATGGCGAAGTGTACGCAAATGCCTTACTTCGTCATTGGAATCAGCTAATTCATGTATCCAAGGGGGACTACTCTGCAAGCGAAGAAAAAACAGCGCAGATGATCTGGGAAGGGGACCGAGGGACTACCGATATGGGCAATTATCCACAAATATTTAGTAGTTCTTTTAATGAATATATATAGTGGAATTCAAAGTTTAGCCCCTTATTTGCCAGAAGATTAATACAATGTTTTGCATGCAGCGTTTAATATACATGTAGCATCTTTCAATAGTTATCTCATTTGATTTTAAAGGAAACTATAACATTATACGGTTTAATTACCCTAAAATACTTCTAAATAATATACAAACTGTTAACATGCTTCTCATTTACCACTGTCACATGATTTGTGTAGATCCAATGGTTACGAATACCGCATTTAATACATCCCTTTCCAAATACAAGCAAATTCCTTCATCCTTTAAATTAAAAAAAAAGAAGAAAAAAAATGACATATGCATTTGCCCTTTTCATACTATCAGTTTGGTTTTGAACTTGTTTTTTTGTTTAACATGTTGCCAGGCATTGTATATAATACAATATGTACACTTACTATATATTTATCAGCTGAACACGGCCACCTAAGAGCATTAAGAAAGCAAAGTCGACACTCTTCCATTTTCCTGATACAATTTCCGCGAGCAATGATACAAACAGACCAGTCGCAGTTCTGCTGGTATTTTGTTCCGTTCCGTTCCGGATCTGTGTGTAAGGGACGGAAAGCAAAAGGAAACCAGGCGATACATTATAAAAATAACAGCTACGATCACATTAATCGTTTTAAACTACAGTGCGTGTAAAAGTCTATACATTGGGGGGGGGGATTGATGTCTAATGAAATATAAATATAGCATTATGGTGAACGATCTCGGAATCCGTATGGGAATCAGTTCGAAAAACTACAAATTCAATTAAAAAATGTCTCCAATTAATTCATTTGTCTCTCGAAAAATAGACAACATTCAATAATAGTTCCGGAGTTGATGCCCATGCGCTTGGAATAATAATTTTCGAAACAATAACGGTCATATTTCACTTTAACAATGACTTACTCTGTTAGGGAATTTATTTGCTAAATATCCAGGAAACGTGTACCTTATTACAACTATAGGTCTACTTGCCGCCACTGGATATTAAATTATGTTAGTTTTAACCATTGGACTGCGCGAATCTTCACACGGAGAATCAGCTGTTCCGCAAATTATTGAACACATCTGACACATTCATACAACGCTTTATAAGTAGACGCAATGATTCCCCCCCCCGCCCCTGACCACCACCTCACCAATCTTACTAATCTCATTTCATGTCCACGCCTTCTCCGACCCCAGCGAATTTGTGTAACAGTGTTTTCCTCAGTTCCGATGTTGGTTTACCTGTGCGATTACCCAGCGGTGTTAACGCGTTTGGCATAATCAGTTTTCGGAATGTGACTACCCGACAAACTCTGTTTCTATTTTTGCTTCTATTTTACCTTTCTAGGAGAAAGGTGGCTAAAAATTATTTTGTTTTTGTTCAATTTGTTACTGATTAGTTGCAATTGGTATTCATTTATACCCGTAAGAAAGCTTCTTATATCAGGTTAGTATAATTTTCATAGAATAATCTTATCCATATATTAAACTCAGAGGTTTTACACCAAATTTCAATCTCACCTGAACCACATCTCATATTTTTAATATTGTACTTCGTCTATTTTGGTGTTATTTTTCCCAAACACATCGCATTCAGATAATAACAGCGTTGTCCTAACTACGAAATTTAAGTCAACGAAATTATAAATCAAGGGGAACTACTCTGCAAGAGCAAGAGAAAGCGTGAATGATCCGAGACTGAGGAACTACCGATATTGCTAATTATCAGTTAATATGTAGTAGTTCTTATCCGATAAATGTGGAAATTAAAGTTTCGTTTGTATTTATCACCATATTGTCAAGAATAATAATACAATGTTTAGCATGCATCGTTTCATTTGCAGCATCGTATAGTTCCAGCGTTTGATTCTGAAGCAAAATATGGCGTTATCCGGTACACTGCATGCCCCGCTATATTTCTAAATAATCTTCAAGCTTTTAACCTGCTTGTCACTTTCAAATGTTTTGTGTAGATTCAGCTGTGAGGAAAACTGGATTTAATACATTTGTTGATAAAAACAACATCCCTAAACGTCCTTAACAACATCCTTTTCTTCATACTTAAAAGTAAAATGACCATTGACATTATGCCTTCAATGTCTGAGCATTTGCTCTCTGTTATTGTCTGTTCGGTTTGCACTTAGTGTTTGTTTAATGGTTTGCCATGTTTGTATATAATTAAATCTGTACTCTTACAAAATATTAATATGCTTAACTCGGCCACCTGCGGGGCCGCGGAGCCGGGGGGCCGAGGGGGCTACAGCCCCCCCCCCCACTTTTTGAGACTGCAATGTTATAAGTCCTATCTTAGATAGCACCAGTCCAGCATTTAACATGGCCGATATAGAGTTCAGCCCCCACTTTCAAACGTGCTCCAAGGCCCCTGACCCGACAGCAACAAAATCAAGCAGAGTCGACAGTCTTGCATTTCCCTGATACAGATTTCCGTCCCAAATGTTTCAGGCACAGGTTTCTACAGACCAGACGTAGTTCTGTTGATTTTTTTTCTTTGCACTCTTTACAATTTAGGTGCTTTCTGTGAACTGATTGACTGATTTTGATAGTCGAACTGTTTTATAGACATATTTTTTAATTGTAACGGTCTATCTTTTGTTAGTCCATTTCAGGTATAGTGTTTGCAAATCTATGAATTGAAGAAAAGGAGAGGGGAATAAAGGGCAATGTATAATTAAAAAAATAAAATAATCTGAACGGAATGGACTTTCTCTAAGGAATTCTATAGTTGCCTCCCCTGGATATTAAACAATGTTCATTTTCAATCAATGGACCACTCGACTCTTCACACGGAGCATGAGCAGTTCCACAAATCAGGCCTTTTTAAACATATCTGACACATCCATACCAACCACCTTGCTGGGGTCTAACAATACCCCAGCCACCAGTCAGATTTTTGGACTGGATTTGGGGCCGCGCGCACATCGCCGGATGTGACATCATATATAGTAAAATAGATGTTTGCCGAACATTTCGATTACGGTACTTTTTCAAGTCTGCATAATACCTCTGTTGACCTAACGTTAAAAAGAATTATCTGGGGATCATTTTCCCTGTTTATCTGAACAGAGCATATGAAAAGTAGTTCGCTCATGTGCAAAACTGAGTTGTTCGGTCAGATTCAAAGTGAACCGTGCGTACGTGGAGTTTCCCCCTATACGTCATAGCAACGTAGTAAAGGTCAACTTCCGCTATTGGAGGCAGAGATGATAAATGAGCCTGTGAAATGGAGCATGCGCTGTGGGGAGGATGCATCCATACAATGATTTAAAAATAGACGCGTTTGTTGACACTGGAGGCCTACTAGGCAGGAGTGGGAAAGGGGGGCGATCCACCAGTCCCCTCAACCAAAATTTGCTAAACTACCTCCCAAACAACAAAGTAAATCAGAGCTAATGTTTGACCGCCCCCCGAGTCCTCATCACGCCTTCTTTCTCCCCCAGTCCCCACAAGTGAATTTGTATAACACAGTGTTTCCCTCTGTTCAGATGTTTCCAAGTTTCTTTTTTATCGGTGACGAGTATTTTGTACTTTGAAAGTAGTAAATTTTGCATAACGTGTGCGATTATCCGTTAACCGTCCGTATATATGACAACAGGATACAATCGGGTGATATGAGAATGAATTAATTCTACATTCTTTTTCTACATACCAAAATCGGAGTTCTGCTAGTTTATTGCCCTTTTCTGACGGCTGACGGAATAGAAAAAAAGACAAAGGAAACAACCACGCGATCCATATAAAACTACTACTACGATTGGCTCATTTTGATACTTGTAAATGCATACGGTACAGACATATTTTAATTGTAATGCTCTATCTTACGTTAATCAATTTAACTCCAGTGTTTGTAAATCTATGAATAATAATATAAAAAAATATGAGACATCATATAAAATTTAAATAACGAATTGTGTTTAGAATTGGACCGCCAAGTTCGTGTGTGAAGCGGTTAAAAAAAACTACGATTAATATAAAAATCTACCATAAGTGTCTTTTGCCTCTCAAAAACAGGAGGCTGCCAAAATTCAGTGATATATAATCTGCCATTTTTCCCTCCCATATTTCATGCTCACGCCTCCTATCCCCCCCCCAGCTCCTCCAGCTCATATTACATAGGGAGACTACTCTGAAAGCGAAAGAGAAAAGCGTCGATGATCAGGGACAACACATCGTTCAATATCAAACGGAGGCAACTAGAACTGTGTGTATGGACCGCAAAATTCGCATGTTAAGCGGTCCCAAAAACTAAATTACTAAGAGTCTTCCATTAATTATATTTGCCTCTCAAAAAGGAGAGGCTGCCAAAATTTAACAACAACAACATTCAATAAAGAATGTTAAGCGGTCTGCTTCAAAGTGTTACTTATATACCACTAGTCCACTGTCCGGTCCATTCTATCCTCATCGTGCGAACTTTTGTTATACCATGGTATATGTTGCTGCGTAAATGTTGTTCATCCCCGTAGAAGAATAATTTTTTAAACAATATATGTCATATTTTACTTAAAAAGTAATGTACTCTATTACGAATGTTATTTGATAATTACCCAGAAAACATGTATTTACAATTGAAGAGAATCGCTTATCGCTAAGTAATTCTGTGGTTGCCTCCCTTGGATATTGAATGTTGTTTTGTTGTTCATTGAAACATAGGGACATTTCATTCTTCACACGGAGTTTCAGCGGTTTTGCAAACTTATTGAACATATTTGACACATTCAAGCAATGCTTTTATTTATAGAAGCGAATGATAGACACCACTAGGCAGCGGAGAGCCCACCCTCCTGCCCACCGAAATCGTGTCCACAGGGACAACACTTAAAGAGCAGTCCCTGTGGACACACTTAAAGGGTTATTTCAACACTTCACGAGTAAGTTTCAACACTTTAGGTTTGATCGTGTACTATCTCAAAAGCCAGCAAGTAAATCAGAGCTAGCACTTCGTCACTTAAAAACATATATCATTTTGCTGACGCACCCCCTCCCTCCTACTCTCTAAACGAAAAAAATAAAAAATAAAGAAACAAAAACAAAAAACAAACAAACAAACAAAAAACAATATCGATATTGGTATAATTATCCACAAATATTTAGTAGTTCTTTGAATGAATCCGATAAATGTGAAATTCAAAGATTTGTTTGTATTCATCCTCATTTTTGCCAGAAGAATAATACAATGTTTTGCATGCAGCGTTTAATATACATGTAGCATCGTTCAATAGTTGCCGCATTTGAGTTTAAAGCAAAATATAACATTATACGGTTCAATTACCTAAAATAGTTTTAAATAATATACAAAATGTTAGCATGCTTATCACCACCCACTAGCACATGATTTGCGTCGATCCAGTCATTACCAGTACCGCATTTAATACATCCATTTTCCGAAACAAGCAAATTCCTTTATCCTTTAAATTTGAAAAAAAGAAGAAAAAAAAGATGAATGTCCATTAACATTATGCATTTGCCTTTTTTCATATTATCTGTTTGGTTTATATAATACAATATGTACACTTACTATATATTTATAAGCATAACGCGGCCACCTGGGGGCATCAAAATCAAGCAAAGTGTTTTATTTTGCTGATATACATTTCCGTGAGCAATGTTACAGACAGACCAGTCGCAGTTCTGCTATATAGTATTATGTTCTGTTCTGGACGGCTCTATGTGTAAGGGAAGAAACGTAAAGGAGAACCACGTGATCAATATAATAAAAACAACTATGATGACATTTTAGTTTCTCTGCGAATTGATGGACTGATTTTGATAGTCGAACTTGTATGTAGACATTTTTATTTATTTTGATATATATTTTGTTAATCGATTTAAACTACAGTGCGCGTAAAAATGTATAAATTGAAAAAAAAGGAAATGTATAATGAAATATAAATATAGATTATGCTGAAAGATCGCGAAATCCGTATGTGAATCGACTAGAAAAACTACAATTTCAATAAGAAAAGTCTCCAATTAATTAATTTGTCTCCCGAAAAATAGAGGCTGTCAGAATTTAAACAACAACAACATTCAATAGAAAATGTTAAACGTCCTGCGTTACGGTTTTTCTGATATATTTTCAATCTGCTTCATTCCAGCCTGATGGAATAAGTAGGTCTGGAATTGATGCCCATGCACTTGAAAAAATAATTTTTGAAACAATAACGGTAATATTTTATTTCAACAATGACTTACTCTGTTGTGGAATTTATTGAATAAATATCCAGAAAACATGTATTACATCTGAATGGAATCTCCTATCTCTAGAGGAATTCTAAAGTTGCCTCTCCTGGATATTAAATTATGTTCGGTAAAAATCATTGGACCGTTCGAATCTTCACACGGGTCATCAGCTGATCCGCAAATTACTGAACATATCTGACACATATATACAACGCTTTGTAAGTAGACGCTATGATGGCCCTCTCTCATCTTACACATAATATCTTACATATAACACATAAGTGTTAAATTCAACATTTTAAGCTGTTGTTTCCAACGACCTACTTACAAGACCCAGACAATAGGTCCTACATGAAGTATCGACCAACACTTGAAAGTGGTGAATACAACACTTTCTAAGTGCTTTCTCTCCGTCAACACCCTAGACGCTAAATCTAACATCAGCGTTTTAAGAGCGTATCTCCGTTGCCAAATACAGATTTTGTAAAAAAAACGTGTGCCGTTATCCAGTGGTATTATAGATAAAGTATTCGCATCATCAGTTCTGAGAATGTGAGTACTCACAAAACACTGTTTAGATTTTGGTTCAATTTTACCTTTCTCTCAGACGAGGAAGGTAGCTAAAAATTTGTTCAATTTTAGTTGAAATCTTTGATATTCGTTACTTGTCATTGGTATAAATTTATACACATACGAAAGTTTCTCATATCAGGTTAGTATAACTTTCATAGAATAATCATATCCATATATTAAACTCAGAGGTTTCACGCCACATTTTAATCTCACCTATACAAAATATCATGTTTTTTATATTGTGCTTCGTTTGTTTCTGATGATATTTTTCCCAAATACAACGCATTTATATTATAACAGCGTTCTCCTTACTACGTAATTGAAAGCAGCGAAATCATATAACCAAGGGGGACTACTCTGCATGCGAAAGCGAAAAGCGTGGATGAGCCACGAAGTGGACAGAGGGACTATCGATATTGTTAACTATCCATTAATATATATCGGAAGTAGTTCTTTGAATTAACATCCGATAAATGTGGAAATCAAAGTTTTGTTTGTACTTCACCATATTTTGAAGAATAATCATACAATATTTAGCATGCATCGTTTCATTTGTAGCATCCTTTAATAGTTACCGCGTTTGATTCTGAAGCAAAATATAGCCCTATAGTGTTCAATTGCCCCGCTATATTCCTAAATAATATTCAAGTTGTTAACCTGCTTGTCACTTTCAAACGTTTTGTGTAGATCCAACTGCGAGGAATACTGGATTTAATACATTTGCTGATAAAAGAAGCAAATTTATCATCTATCAATTTGTCGATTCCCGCCCCCTCCCCCCCTCCCGCCGCCACACCACATGCACCCCTCTCCTCCTAACCAGTGAATTTGTATAACAAATTGCTTTCCCCTGTTCCGATGTTTCCATTTATCATATAATTGGAGACATAGTTAGTTTCGAGGGCTTAGACAAGAGGCGGGGAGGGGGGGGGGGAAGTTTTGTGGGACGAAAAAAACCAACTTACTATATATTTATCAGCTGAACACGGCCACCAGCTTAACACGCTTACCTAAGAGCATTAAAAAGCAAAGTCGATACTCTTCCGTTTTCCTGATACACATTTCCGCGAGCAATGTTACAGACAGACCAGTCGCAGTTCTGCTTGCATTTTGTTTCGTTCCGGACGGCTATGTGTGTAAGGGACGGAAAGCAAAGGGAAACCACGCGATCCATTATAAAAATAACAACTATGATCACTTTAATCGATTTAAACTACAGTACGTGTAAAAGTCTATAATTGGGTGGGGGGGGGGGGGGGAGAAATGTATAATGAAATATAAATATAGCATTATGGTGAACGATCGCGGAATCCGTATGGGAATCGATTCGAAAAACTACAAATTCAACAACAACAAAATCTCCAATTAATTAATTTGTCTCTCGAAAAGTAGAGGCTGTCAGAATTTAAACAACAACAACATTCAATAATAGTTCTGGAATTGATGCTCATACGCTTTAAATAATAATTTTCGAAACAATAACAGTCATATTTCACTTGAATAATGACTTACTCTGTTATGAAATTTATTTGCTAAATATCCAGAAAACGTGTACCGTATTACAACTAAACGGAATCGCCTTTATTTCTAAGGAATTCTATAGGCCTACTTGCCGCCCCTGGATATTAAATTATGTTAGTTTTAATCATTGGAGTGCCCGAATCTTCACACGGAGCATCAGCTGTTCCGCAAATTATTAAACATATCTGTCACATTCATACAACGCTTTATAAGTAGACGCAATGATGACCCCCATCCCCCCTCCTCCTCCTCACCACCACCTTACCAAATTAATAATCTCATTTCATGTTCACTCTTTCTCCGACCCCAGCAAATTTGTGTAACACAGTGTTTTCCTCTGTTCCGATTTTGTTTTACCTGTGTGATTATCCAGTGGTTTGGCATCATCAGTTTTCGGAATGTGACTACCCGAAAAACTCTGTTTCTATTTTTGCTTCTATTTTACCTTTCTAGGAGAAAGGTGGCTAAAAATTATTTTGTTATTGTTTAAATCTTCATAATCTTTGATACTGATTATTTGCAATTGGTATTTATTTATACCCGCAAGAAAGCCTCTTATATCAGGTTAGTATAATTTTAATAGAATAATCTTATCCATATATTAAACTCAGAGGTTTTACGCCAAATTTTAATCCAACCTGAACCACATCTCATATTTTTAATATTGTGCTTCGTTGATTTTGGTGTTATTTTTCCTAGACACATCGCATTCAGATAATAACAGCGTTCTCCTAACTACGTAATTGAAGTCAATGAAATTATAAACCAAGGGGGACTACTCTGCAAGAGAAAGTGAAAAGCGCGGATGAACCGGGATCGAGGGACTACCGATATTGCTAATTATCTATTAATATGTAGTAGTTCTTTGAATTAATATCCGATAAATGTGAAAATCAAAGTTTTGTTTGTAATATCACCCATATTGTCAAGAATAATAATACAATGTTTAGCATGCACCGTTCATTTGTAGCATCATAGTGGCCGCGTTTGATTCTAAAGCAAAATATAGCGTGATACGGTTCAGTTGCTATATTTCTGAATAATATTCAAGCTGTTAAAAATGCTTGTCACTTTCTAACGTTCTGTGTAGTACTGACTACTGGATTTAATACATTTGCTGATAAAACATCTTTCTTCACCCTTAAAAGTAAAGTGTGCCTTCAATGGCTGTGCATTTGCCCTCTTGTTATTGTCTGTTCGGTTTGCACCTAGTGTTTGTTTAATGGTTCGCCATGTTTGTATATAATTAAATCTCTACTCTTACAATATATTAATATGCTTAACTCGGCCACCTGACAGCAACAAAATCAAGCAGAGTCGACAGTCTTCCATTTCCCTGATACAGATTTCCGTCCCAAATGTTTCAGGCACAGGTTTCTGCAGACCAGACGTAGATCTGTTGATTTTTTTCTTTGCACTCTTTACAATTTAGGTGCTGGATTGACTGTATTTAATAGTCGAACCTTTATATAGACATGTTTTTAATTTTAAAGCTCTATCTTTTGTTAATCCATTTAAGGTATCGTGCTTGAAAATCTATAAATTAAAAAAAAGGAAATGTATAATTAGAAAAAAAAACCAAAAAAAAACCCCGTATTGTCTTACTGGACCGAAAATCCGTGTGGGACGAGGCCCTAAATCTGCATGTCAATAAAAAATAGTCCTTCTGTATTTACTTTTGCCTGTCAAAAGTGGAGGTTCCCCAAATTTTAACAACAACAATATCCATTAAATAATGTTAAACGTTCTGCGTCAAAGTTTTGCTTATTTACCTCTCGTTTGCTTTATTCCAGCCTTAAATTTGCTTTATTCCAGCGGTTAAAAAAAAACTGCAATTATAATTATAATCTTTCATTGTTTTCTTTTGCCTCTCAAAAAGGAGAGGCTGCTAAAAATTTAAACAACAACAACATTCAATAAAGAATGTTAATGGTCTTCTTTAAAATGTTAGTGATATACCTCTAGTCTGTTCCATTCTCTCCTCATCATGCGAACTTTTGTTAATACGATGATATGCGTTGCCCTGCAAACGTTGTCCATGCACTTAGGATAATAATTTTGTAAACAATATATGTCATATTGTACTTAAACAACTATGTACTCAATTATGAAATCTATTTGATAATTGCCCAGAAAACATGTATTAACAACTGAAGAGAATCGCTTATCGCTAAGTAATTTTATAGTTGCCTCCCTTCGATATGAAATGATGTTTAGTTGTTCATTGAACCATTGGGCCGAGCACGCGGAGCTTCAGTGGTCGTAAACTTATTTGCTACATTCATGCAACGCTTTTATTTATAGATGCGGCTGATAGACACCACTGGGCACTGGGCTATCTACTATCTCAAAAATGACAAAGTAAATCAGAGCTAACACTTCGTGACTTAAAAACCTATCTGCTCGGATGTTTCCAGTTGATAGGGCCGGGGTGACATCATTAGTTTGTACCGTTACTTTGAAAATAGCGAATTTGTATAACGTGTAAGACTATCCAGTGGTATCATCGGTAACGTGTTCCGCATCACCAGTTTGGGGAATTTGACTATCTGCAAAACATAGCTTCTATTTTTTCTTCCATGATTTTTAACTTAATCTATTTTTGATTGTTAATGTTTATTCAGCAAAAAAGGTATAACACGGAGTGTACATGAATCATAAAAATAACAAAACTGTAAAGATACCGTGTCTGTTATGGACGCGTGAGTAGCAGTATAAGTGGAAATTTCTGATAAAAAATGTGGGTCCCAAATGTGCGTCCGTGGCGTGACGTGGCAATGACGTCATCGTGACGTCCCATCCGGGTCAAAAGTCAAAGGTAACATCCGGGTCAAAGGTCATGTGAAGCTCACTTCCGGTGACGTTTCTTCCGGTCACGTGACGGCCCAGCAAGAGTGATCTCCTCCAAAATACGGCTATGGTGTAGGTCCATCCTTGCGCAGTGGACAATGTTGGCCCACTGGGAAACCCACACATGGACATTTGCGGTATGGAGTGTGGCATCTTGTTTTTTTCGTCTCACCACGTAGAACACGATGATAGGGGTCCCGAAGCCGTTGGTTGAAATTTGTTGAAAAGTTCGCATTGCGCATGCGTACTGGGCAAGTAGCGTTGGGGTGGACGTTTTGGAGTCTAAGTGGACCACTAATGGTCCGGTTGGGTCGTGTGAGGTGTCATCGTGAAGCATTCGTGGGGGAGCGTCCAACTGGATGGGTGTGGGGTTGGATTGGCGTCATGCGCAGTAGAAAAAGCGTATTAGAATGGACGTTTCGGGGTCGAGGTTGGCCACTATTGGTCCAAATGAGTCGTGGGAGGTGTTAAAAGTGAAGCACTCCTCCAGGGCGATCAAATCATGGGTGGGTGCATGTAAAATTAGGATTGAGTTTGAACATATAAAAAGCGGAACACGGACTTTACACCTATAATAGGGAAAACCCCTACCAACCAGGTCTATACTGGCTAATATCGGTCCCCAGCGGATCGGGGCCTGCCGAGAGAGGCAGGGTGGGTTCGTGGGTTTATGTAAATTTAGGATTGGGTTTGAACATATAAAAAAGCGAAACACGGACTTCACGCCTAAATCAAGGGTAATCATCCAGGGAAATGGGTATGGTGGCATATGCAGGGTTGCATGTAAAATTAGGATTTGTCCCGAAAATATATAAAGCGTAACACGGACCATGGAGAATCATGGGTGTTTTGGTGTCCACTATTGGTACGAATGGGGCAAAAAACTCCACCTAGGGCCAGGGTGATTCCTCTTGCTGTTTGGCCATATGTCCTCTAGTACATCATACCCACGCTGGGGGAGCCGCGTTGGGTATGTTTGCAATTCTCGTAGGCTCTTGCCCAATTAGAAGACGTCATTTGAGAAAGTTCAATCTCCGGCCGTGTACGCCTTGAGGATACACTTGATTTTATGGACAGTGTCGTGGGAGGTTTCAGAGTGAAGAACTCGTTGGGGAGAGTCCGACTGGATAGGTGTCGTGGAACTGCCGTCCATCTGCGCATGTGCAATGGGGAAATGGCATTGGAAAGGACGTTTTGTAGCATAAGCCTTAAGTTATGTACCTTATTGGAACATGAAGGCTGACAATGTATGTCTTATATGTATTGGACACAGCTGGATATTAGCCTCTCGCGTTTCAAAAGAACAACATAGATATGAACCCAGAGCTTTACAGCCAGAAAAGTATTCACAACTTAAGATCCAGATTAACTGGTTATCTAATGATAAATTTAAAAAGGAGGAACAGACCTTGCCGACAATAGAAATTAGGTCATCCCGGGTCAATTTGTACTTAGGACACTCGAGTAGAAAATGTATTTCATCTTCAATACTGTTCATATTGCACAATTCACAAAGCCGTTTCTTTACAGGAATGTTTATATATCTGCCCTTTTCTATGTTCAATTGGTGGACAGGAAACCTAAATTTACATATAGAGCTCCTTAACCTTCGATCCTTAATGGGAGGGAGGGAATTTGGCTCAATGTCACACTCAAGTTTGTTTCACTCATATGGTGACAATCAGTTTGTTTGGTGGAGGAAGCCGGAGTACCCGGAGAGAACCACCGCCCTTCAGCAAGTAACTGACAAACTTTCACACATGGACCAGTTGGGCTCGAACCCGGTGTGAGGCTAGCGGTCACCAGCGAAGCGCCTTAGACCACTCGGCTACCGAGGGCCCCCGATCCTTAATGGTATATAAATAGGGTTCTGCTTTAAAACATCCTTTATACAATTTATAGGTTCTTAATTTGAAGTTATTGACAACATGGAAATGCGTACAATTAGACATATCGCCTACCTTGTTAGTTTTAAATCCTGCATCTCTTGACCACTTCAGCTTATATAATGAAACGATGGACGTTTGTAGTTTCTTAAGGAGAGTAATTTTGGGAATATTTGGGACTATTAGACACCCGTAGAGATAAATGTGATATACCGTCTCGATTGAACATACCCATGAGATATTGCCACTAGAGTGGAGGGAGACAGAAAGCGAACCCAAGCTATCATTTTCTAGATTACACAATCTAATTCAAAATGTGATCATTGATATAATAATACCAAATGAAATGGGGACCAGCATTAGAGGTTTTGTAATGTACACCTAGAGCATACTTACAAAATCTAAGATGTAGCTTCTCAGAATACATGTTTCCGAGGACATCAAATAAATAAACAGAGTCTTTGTTAAGACATTTTTTTTCATTAATACATCCCCAAGCATCTGATCCATATAACAGAATGGGTTTCATAGTATGATCAAAAATGTGACAAGTCCGGTTGGGGCACTCGTGGGGGAGCGTCCGATTGGAAGGATATGTAGTGGAAATACCATCCATTTGCGCATGCACAAAGAGAGAATAGTTGAAGCGAGCATATGCAGTGGACGTTTGGGGTCGAGATGGTCTATCCTTGCTCCTAATGGGAATGCGCAGAGGTCAAAGGTTTCTTCCGGTCACGTGACCGAAATCGGAAGTGAGGTTACAAAGGTCATATGCAAATTGCAAATGTTTATACGCGAAAAAATCCACTTTCAGGAGGTGTCTACGTGCCCTTTCGGAATCTGGCCATATATATGAATTTAAGCAGTGGGGTTAGTGACGTCACAACGGTCTATATGAGTTTAAATCCCCCTTCAAAGAGGTCAAGAGAAGTTTACGTGCCCCTTATGTGACGTCACAAAGGTCATATTCAAATATGAAATCTTCAGTAGGTCTGTAGGCGTCTACGTGCCCTTTTGGAACCTGGCGTTTAGGCCCAGCAGGAATTATCTGCCCCTCAATGCTACCTGCTCATGCGCAACCGGAAGTGAAACCCTGTAAGGAGAACCAGTGGGGCTAGAGACATGGAAATTTCACCAAACGAGTTGCCTGTACCCAGGCTTGATGCGCTTACGCAACCATAAGCGGAATTCTGTATGGAGAAACAGTGGGGCTATAGACATGGGGATTTTACCAAATGAGTCGCTTTGACCCAGACTTCCGCCCCTAGTGTAGTGTGGGGTGTGCAAATAGGGATTTTTATGCGCAACCGGACGAACAATAAATACGAGGGTCAGTGACGGTGTGGGCCAATCATCACGCGTCATTTTGCTAGTCCTGCGAGCGTTCCTTCCTCTTTCACCCGCTGTTGGGTTACACGTCTATGAGGATAAAGTCACCATCGTAGAAGGTGGTTACGCTACACCAGTTAGACCAAATTTAAACGGGGAGCTCGATGGTGACCTCATCCATGTGCGTCATGCTTCGCACACCTGGGGCGTTACTATGGCCCCACCCCAAGCTTCACGTTAGACCCTGATCTATTGTTGACCAGTTGCTTACACCGGACGATCGGTCAGCCGTCTAGTTGGTGTGGTCTCGTGCTATTGGGGACGCACTGGTCGAGCAAAATGAGCAAATTGTCAGCCGCGCCAAGGAGTAAGACGAGGGGGATTATCCGGTTCTCACCCCCGTGACGTTCAATGATGTCATGGCAAAACTTAAAGTGAACGTAAAGGCTGCGACAACACACGCACTGTGTGGAAGAACTATATTAAAAGTATCATTTGGCAGCAACAAATATTTTTTGTGATTTTTTCCCTTCCAAACAAAAAATTCCAAACACGGGAATTATTGACTGATGCAACGAGCGACTGGAGTCGGCCATAACAGTTTATTCATTAGCCTTGCGCCAATGAAAACGCTTGTACGGAGCACGTGATATTTTCCTGGGACGTAGTATCACTTTGTTTTGGCATCGCTGTAGCACGAATTGTAATTGCGGTGGTGGAGAGCTCGGCTGTTTCAAGCGTGTTTTGATTGTGTTGCGTGTCTCCAGCAAGTGTTTACTGACCTGAAACGTTCGATGAACTACTCACTACTTTCGTCGACATCGGAGCGTTTTGGTTCAAACTGGTAACCCTGTAAACCTTCATTTGTCTCTTCGTCAGAACTTGAAGTCAGGCTAGCCTCCTCGTGCGTCGCTATGTTTACATGCTTTCTGCGCTTTCTAACTCCACGAAGTAAAGAGCTCCGAAGTGATACGACGTCACTGCTCTGAGTGAGATAGCCAGCATGGCGGCAGCCGGGGAACAATAATACAACGGAGATAATTTCGTTCGTACTCGGTGCAAAAAAATCCCCAAAAATATTTGTTGCTGCTATTTCAGTATTTCAATGTAGCTCTTTCCCACAGAGTGCATGTTGCCTCAGCCTTTACGTTCACTTTAACACAGTCGGAGGACGACGACGCCACAGAATACCCGGATATGCTCTGTCAACCCAGTGACAATTGTATCCATACAATGGAGGTCGGTGCGGCTTCAGAACTCAGAACTCAAATGGAAGCATCCAGAAAGGAACTTCGGCCCAGGCGCCAGATATTTACGGATAATATGGGTGTACTTTTCTTGTTGCTAACCCATGACGCACCATATTGAAGGCTAATATATAGAGCCGATTGTTTAGGCCTGTACTCACTTATCCTAAACCATGCGACGTAAATGGTCCCGCTCACTGGTTGCCAGGAATCCAGTCCCCACTGATGATGAGGGCAACCAGACAAGACATCCCGACGCAAACTCTACCATTAAAAACCTAAAATGGTAAATGTCGCATGGTATCCGCTTCTATTCTGAAACCATATCATCCCAAATTTAGCGAGGATATAGCAATCTAAGACAACGTCATTGAAATACATTAGCTATTTTATTTTATTTTGTACCTCATTTGACATTCCAAAATAAACCCAAATGTAATTATCAACGTTGTATTCTTCCCAATCATGAACCGTATCTTAAATGATCATGAATACTCACGTAAAACTATCAAAATCAACAAAAGGGTACACTTTTCCTACTTTTGATTGGACCGTATCTGATCATAACATAGATCCTAAATGATCCAAAATGATTGCGGTAGCATTTGCACGGTTATATTCCCAGAGATTACGGACATTCCTTGGCCCCTGCACGCTTGACCGGAATCGGAAGTGACGTCACGCCACGGGCCCACATTTGGGAGCTACATTTCCACTTACACTACTACTCGCATAGTACGTGAATACTGGGTGGAGCGTACTTCTAGGCCTAAACCCTAAAGGTCACAAGCCTCCATTGAAGTTTCTGGGTGTAAGATCAGGGCCAAAAATGGTCTGTGACATATTCTAAAATGTTTCTATAATATTAGATTCTCAAATATATTAAAACCACCTTTTCAGATTTGAATCCGAAAAAAATCTGGACCAGTTTGATTGGCCACCTCCGAAATTTGCCGTTATGGTTTCGGGAACCCAATATTTCTGGCGGTCTTACCTCGAAAAAAATGGCGTAAATGTATATGCTGAAATTTTTATATGTTTGAGCGGAAGGCCAGGCTAGGCCTACCTGGTGTGGCGGGTCATTTGTGGCGGCCAAAAATTAGGGAATATAGTTTTCTCAAGATGTGCTCTGCCAATTTACTACATTTTAAGTGACGTGGTTTGTGACCTCTAAGAAAAGAACGAAGATCGGACTTTGTCACATGTTTAACTGCTTTTTTCTCCAAAGAGGCACATAATCAGAGATAATTGCGTATTTGCAGTCAGTTTCCTGCTTGTCCAGGCCGGATAAAAGGTTTTCAAGCCAAAATGTATATATTTTCAGTCTGTTGCTGACGCTCGATCTAGTAGTTCATAATATCCAGCCCAAATTGCCTTAGGCCTACTAATATAAAGGAATTGAATTATTGTGTCAGTGCAGTTAAGTCTTCTGTCGATAAATTCTGTGCTGTGGAAACATTTATTTGCGCATTCTGTTTATTGTCTCCCCCCCCCCCCTCCCCTCACATCGGAGCCCGGTCTCGTCAATAAGCCCACACATATTCAAGCACTTTAATCTTTGCAAAGTAAGGCAGGTCTGGTTTGTCAAACAACTGCAAACTGCATGAAAAGGCATTCATCGGATTCTAACTGGATATATGATAAAAATCAACCGTAAAATTTCGCTTTTATTTCCCCTCTCTAATGGGGGACGGGGTCGGTTTTGTTTTCATAATCGTTATCCCATGTGTGTACAGATAAAATTCTTGGGATTAGAGTTAACGTCCGTAAGTGTACAAATTAAATATCCAGAAAATAAATTGTTAAATAATCTTTTGGGGTGAAATATTTCGATAGGTTTTTGATCACTCAAGGGTCCAAATATTGAGGGAAATATCACTTTAATGTGACCATCGATAAGTTTGCGAATAATCGAAGAATGACTTTTATATTTGCATATGTATATGATTGTTTGTTATTGGTTTGGCCACACAAAGTTTATTGTAAAGGACGTGGTCAAATGATACTTTTGGCGATCAGAGTTATGTCCCTTGAAAAGTTGTTTTGTGTAGCCTGGAGGCCTGCGAAAGGCAATCGTACAGATACTCTCAAATTATATGTGAAGCAAAATCGAAATGGACATAGCATGTAAAACAATACTGTAATTTATATACTTACAGTTTTACAGATCAAACAGGAATCGATTTTTCCATTGGGTATCTTACAGAAACATTCAAACGAGCACCATCTTTTACAGAAAACTGCCCTCGATAAACGCACGAAATCGGCGAGAATATCAAAAATGTTTGATCTCACGAATATTTGTTCCGAACAGATGTTTTCTGGTTTTGGGCCCCGCACACAGCAGAAAAACCCCAGCTTAGAATACTGTTTTGTTTCTAATACAACAAAATGTTATTATCCGTAAATATGTAGTGGTGTTTTGCATGAATATCCGACAAATGTGGAAGTTCAAATTTTGTTTGTACTTATCACCATTTTTACCAGAAGAATAATACAATTTTTAGAATGCATAGCATCATATTGTAATTTTGTGGGTGCCGACAGAAAGTGGGCTTGCCGTCGACATTCCCGGGTGAAATAACATAAACCCTAAGAAGACTCCAGTCCGGCCGCTGGCTTTCTCTGGCCTAAAACGGAGAAAAACACAACTCGAATTTCTGAAGATATATTTTTTACTATATATGCATTTCGAACCAGCTACAACATTTCACGTAATTTGTAGACTCTATCGGTAGCGATAGGAGACTATGATGGAATAAAGTCTGATCTGAGATCTCCAAACATTCACTTTTATACCGTCCTGTCGGCAGGTGTTTACCTTAAAGGTGCATGCTGACCCATCAAATTCTCAGTACAGTTATGACAATGAATTGGTTAACTGTCTCCAAACTAAAACATACTCATCAGTCTGGAGATTCAGAAAGTACAGATCCAGTGCAGTTACACAACCATGCAATAAAAACAATAGTCTGAAACCGAATAACTGTTTCTCACAAATAACTGTGTACATAGATGTTTTACAATACCAGACCTGAAAGGTCGTGAAAAGGAATATCGACAATATCTTTGTCAAAACAAGCAGCACTGGAAATTAGAACACATCATAATATGTACAATTACTGGCATAAGTTTATGATGTCTGAAAAGTCGATCTTTATGTAAAAGTCGGTGGCTAAAAAGTCCATATTTCCCAATATGTAGCATCGTTTAGTTGTTGCCGCGTTTGATTTTAAAGCAAAATATAGCATTATACTGTCTATTGCCCAGCAATACTTCTGAATAAAAAACAATGTTAACATGCTTTTCACTGTCACACGATTTGTGATAATCCAATTATTACGAATACCGAATTTAATACATGCAAACCTCAAATTAAAAAAAAAAATCCATTAAAGTTACGCATTTGTTCGTTTGGTATTATCTGTGACTGTAGGGCCCACAATACCGCGAGTATTAATGTTCACACATATTTATACATACCAATCGCAGTTCTGCTAGTTTATTTTTTTTAACTTTTACTACTACGAGTGCTCATTCACCCCCATGGCTCATTCACTCCCATGGGTTCATTCACTCCCATGGGCTAGTTTATAGGGATAGGGGGATAGCGTGCCCTTTCTATACTACTCATCGCGCACTACTCATCGCGCATGCGCAGGCGACCCATTCTACTGTAGGGTGCAAGCCTGGCCCATGGAATCTCAGGTAGCGAAACCCCCAGGTCTCTCGCCCCACACTATCCCGCGCCACACCTATAGGGATAGGGAGATCGCGTGCCCTTTCTATACTACTCTTCGCGCACTACTCATCGCGCATGCGCAGTCGACCCATTCTACTGTAGGGTGTAAGCTTGGCCCATGGAATCTCAGGTAGCGAAAACCCCAGGGCTCTCGCCCCATCCTATCCCGCGCCACACCTATGCGACTCGCTGTGCAGTGAGTAAAGCGGAGGAGAAGGAGGAGGAGTCGGAGTCGGACACGCCACGGATTATACTAGGGAGATAGTCTGGTATCCATTTTAATTAGTCGTGCACTTTAGAGCTTGTCAATAATCAACAGTTAGCTCAGCATAATTTTTCTTTTTCCAGCGTGTAGAACAAACATAACTCTACAAAATTACTACCATTTCTACTTGATCTCGATAATATATCACGCTTGAAATAACTTTGTAATTCTCTCCATATAAAACTCGAGTACAGTTGTTTCATGTACCGGTACCTGGACTCAATTACATAGAGAGACGTCGTGTTTATCTAACACAAAGGTGAACAATGCCCGTTTACGGTCATGCAGGTGAGGGCAGTTTATCATTCGGCAATTTCACTTTAGGCATAGGATATAAACAACACTCCACGGACCGCCTGTTATTATTTTATAAGGCTTCAATGACCTTTGCAATTAGTATGAAATGCATTATGACGTTTCCCTATGTAATCGAGGCCCAGCACATGAACCAACTGTACTGGAGTTTTATATGGAGAGAATTAAGAATTTGTTTCAAGCGTAATATCTTATCGATATCACGGAGTAATGGTGGCCATTTTTGACAGGCTCCAAAGCTGAAGACTAATTACTATGGACAGACTTTACTGCGATTGCAATTTAGATGTCCTCTGTAAACCGAATGACTGATTTTGACTGAAATTTAACATGCATACATACATATTTTAATTGTATCTTACGTTAGTCAATTTAAACTCCAGTGCTTGTAAAGTTATTAAATTAAAAAAAAGCACCAAAAAAAAAAAAAAAATGAAATATATAATAAAATTCAAATAAAGAATTGTGTTGAAAGACCGCGGAATTCGTATGGGCAGCCGTTCGAAAAACTACAATTTACTATAAAAGTCTTCCATTAATCGATTTTGCCTCTCAAAAAAGAAGAGGCTGCCAAAATTTAACAACAACAACATTCAATAAAGAATGTTAAACGACCTACTTCAAAATGTTACTTATATACCTCTAGTCTGCTCCATTCTATCCTCATCATGTGGACTTTTGTTAATACGATGGTATATGTTGCTCTGCAAATGTTGTCCTTGAACTTAGAATAATAATTTTTTGAACAATATATGTCACATTTTATTTGAACAATGATGTACTCTATTGTCAAAGTTATCTGATAATTAGTCAGAAAACATGTATTTATAATTGAAGAGAATCGCTTATCGCTAAGTAATTGTATAGTTGCCTCCCTTTGATATTAAATGATGTTAAGTTGTTCATTGGGCCGTTTCATTCTTCACACGGAGCTTCAGCGGTTCCACAAACTTAGTGCACACATTTGACACAGTCATGCAACGCTTTTATTTATAGACGCGAACGATAGACCCCACTATAGGCATGAGAGAGTTAATGCCTCCCACTGGAACCTTACCAAACTTTATAATCTTTCTACTATCTCCAAAACGACAGAGTAAATCAGACCTTCTATTTTTACCTTTCTCTATTTCAGATTTTAATGTTTATTCAACAAAAAAAGTACAAAACACAGTGTACATGAATCATAAAAATAGCAAAACTGTAAAGACACCGTTACACCCAATATCTGTTATGGACGCATAGTATGTGGATACTGGGTGGAGCGAACTTGTAGGCGTAAAGCCTAAAGGACGTGGTCAAATGATACATTTGGTGATTAGAGTTATGTCCCTTGAATACATGTTTTGATCAGGCCGGAGGCCTGCGAAAGTCAACGTACGGATACTATCAAATGTGAAGCAAAATCGAAATGGACATAAAAAAAGAAACAGAAAAACGATTTTTCCATTGGATATCTTAAAGAAACATTCAAACCAGCACCAGAATTTACAGAAAACTGCCATCGAGAAACGCTCGAAATCGGCGAGAATTCTCAATCACAGGCGTCTCAAAAGGCGCACAATAATGGAGGCTGCGTTAACTGGACTATGTTCAACAATAACTTCACAGCCAGATGGACAGACGAGTTTCGGAAAACAAAATCATGCTAATTCTAAATTACGGGTGACAGAGAATTTTGGGAGAAGACCAAAGCGAAGGGGAAGGCAGAATTTTTTTCGTTTTTATTGTTGTAAACTTTTAATTCATTGCTTGTCAATGGTATTAATGTATATACCCATAAGAAATAATCTTATACTAGGTTAGTATAATTTTCATAGAATAATCATATCCATATATATCATAAATGCAGGAGTTTCAGATCAAATTTTAATCTCACCTAAATCACATCTCATATTTTTATATTGTGCCTTATTTATTTTGGTGTTAACCTACATCGCATTTAGTTTATAACATCGTCGTCCTAACTACGTAATTGAAATCAGCGAATGGGGACTACCGTAAACTGGGGTGTATTCGGACAGTGGGGTGAATTCGGACAAGCGACCAAGAAAACTACAAAAGTTTATTTTTTTACATTTACTATTGAAAAAACCTAATTTTTTCTTCTGTTATTTTCTTTTCTCACAGGTAGGTTATCATACGACATCAAAATGATCATCTTAGCCTCCAATGTTTTTGTCTGCAAGTTTGAAAACTCAGCACACTTTTTCTTTTAATTTATCTCATGCAATTCTCGCAAAACTTCTACTGGTCACGAAAGTTGAAAACACATACTAATTGGTGAGATAATGGAGTCAAAAAATAAATTAAAACAAGCATATTTTTTCGACAAATTTTCAGTTTGTACCTTTGGCCGGATTTTTTTCCGGGCAAATGGGTGAATTCGGACGCGCTAAAAATAACCGATAAAGTCATTTCCGTGGTGTCCGTTCCTATTTGTTACCTGGAAAATGTCGATATAAGATGTTTATGTTCGCAAAAACATAACTTTTACGAAACCGTGAAGCCAGATACCAAATTAAAGCCCATTATAACATTTCATGATATCAGAATTTATCTCCCTTTTGATAATTTTTCGAGTTTACTGATAGGTCATGGAATCCTCGGAAATGAGTCGAAAATGGTTCTAGCGGTTTCATTTAGCGCCCGGGTGTTCGAATACGCCTCACATAAGCCATGTTTTCGCCCGACGTCGCATAGTTAGTGCTTGTCCGAATTGCAACACCTGAGATGAATTCGGACGATCTTTAGACTTAATTAGCTTAATTAATATGTATCCAATATGGACTAAATTTTAGGAGCTTATACGTGGAACGTCATTAAATATCTGTGCCAGATATGATTACATTCTGTAAGAAAATGAAATGTGTGGATGAGAAAAATCTTGAAATCCGACCGAATACACCCCAGTTTACGGTACTCTACAAACGCGAGAGAAAATCGTGGATGATCCGGTAAGGAGACCGAGGGACTACCGATATTGGTAAGTATCCATAAATATTTAGTAGTTCTTTGCGTGAATATCCGATAAATGTGGAAGACAAACTTTTGTTTGTACTTAACCCCATTTTTGCCCATTTTTTACAGCGCACCGTTTTATATGTAGCGTCGTTTTATAGTTGCCGCATTTGATTTTAAAGCAAAATGTAGCATTAATTTATATGGTTAAATTTCCTCACAATACTTCTAAATAATATACAATCTGTTAACATTCTTTTCGCATTCACATGATTTGTGATCATCCAGTTGTTTTATACTGGGTTTAATACATGCAAATCTTTTCTAATAAAAGTATTTGTTTTTTTGATATTATCTGTTCGGTTTTGCATTTATTTTTTGTTTAATGTGTTGCCTTGTTTGTATATAAAATATATAATACAATCTGTACTCTTAATGAGCAGGCTTAACGCGGCCACCTGACAGCAACGAAAGCAAGCACAGTCGACAGTGTTCCATTTCTCTGATACACATTTCCGAGAGCACTAATGTTACAGACATATTTCTGCATACCAATAGCAGTTCTATAGTAGTTTTTTTTTCTGGACGGCTAAGGTAATGGGACAAAGACAAAGGAAACAACCACGCGATCCATTATAAAAATAACTATATGTACTACGATTACACCTTAGATGTTATCTATGAACTGAATGTCTGATTCTGATAGTTAAACTTCTACATATGTGGACATATTTTAATTGTAATGCGGTATCTTTCGTTCGAAATGAAATGTGCAATGAAATATGAATGAAGAATAGAGTGATGGACCGCGAAATTCGCATGGGAATCGGTTCAAAAAACTACAATTGCTACAAAATAAAAGCCTTCCATTAATTATGTTTTGCCTCTCAAAAAGGAGAGACTGCCAAAAATTTAAACAACAACAACATTCAATAAAGAATGTTAAACCATATGCGTCAAAATTTCTCTCATATACCCCTAGTCTGCTCCATTCTATCCTCGTAATGCGGACTGTTCTTAATACTACAGTATATGTTGCTCAGCAATTGATGCCAATGCAATTAGAATACTAATTTTTGAAACGATAAATGTAATATTTTACTTGAACAATATCGTACTCTGTTATGGAAGTTATTTGATAATTATCCAGAAAACGTGTTTTATAACTGAACGGATTCGTCTATCTTAAAGGAATTCTATAGTTGCCTCTCCTGGATATTAAACTATGTTTAGTTTCTATCATTGGACCACTCGTCTCTTCACACGGAGCATCAGCGGCAAACTCATTAAACATATCTGACAAATTCATTCAGCGCTTTATAAATACACGCGCTTGTTGACACCACTGTGGGCATCCTTCCTCCTGCACTTTACCAAATTTTATAAATTATCCACTATTTCCGAAACGAAAATTTAAATCAGAGCTAACACCTCATAAAACTACCATTTTGCTGACACCCTCGCCCCATCCACTACCCCCCCTCCATTCCCCCCCCCCCCGCCCCACCATTACCACCCCCCCGCTCCCCACTCCACTGCCTCCCCCCACTCCACTACCTCCCCCTGATAAGACAATTTGTATGACACATTTTCTTGTTTGTTCGGATGTTTCCAGTGTTTATGGTTGACAGCCTGACAGTTCTGTTTGTGACAGTTAGTTTGTATCAATATTTGGGCATAGTGAATTTGTATAACGTGTACGATTATACAGTGGTATCACCGATAGCTTTGTCTCGTACCGAGATTGGGAAATTTTATCATCTGTAAAATATAGTTCCTACTTTTTTCTTCGATTTTACCTTTCTCTAACAGGAGAAAGGTAGCCAAAAAATAGTTGTTATTGTTGTAAATCGTTGAGTCGTTGGTATGAATTTATACACATAAAAGATCTTCTTATACCAGGTTAGTACAATTATCACGGAATAATCATATCCATATATTAAAGTCAAGAGGTTTCACGCCATGCTAAAATATTAGGTAACGACATTTCATATTTTATGTGTTGTACTTCATTTATTTTCTTGCTATTTTCCCCATAGATCTCTCATTTAGATTATAACAGCGTTCTCCTAACCACGTATTGGAAAGCAGAGATTTATCAGAATCAAGGGGGACAACTCTGCAAACGAAAACATCCAATTGGTAAAAATACAGGATTAAAAACATACGTTTTCTATTGAAAGCATTTTCCTTCATGCTTTAAAGTCCAAAAAAAGTCCATTAACAATACGCGTTTGTCCCTTTGATATTATCTGTTCGGTTATGCACTTATTTTTGTTTAATGTGCCATGTTTGCATATAATATACAATACATACTCTTATTGTATATTTATATGCTTAACGCGACCACCTGACAGCAACAAAAGCAAGCAAAGTCAACAGTCTTCCATTCCCCTTACACGTACATATCACTCAAACTTGAGTGGAACAGTTCACTCAAGTTTTTCTTAGAGAGTATTACATAATACCGCGAGTATTAATGTTCACACATATTTATACCAATCGCAGCTCTGCTAGTTTATTTATTTTTTTTTTTTTTACTACTACAGTCCATCCATTTTAATTAGTCGTCTTCTTTGGCGCTTGTCAATAATCAACAGCTAGCTCAGCATAATTTTTCTTTTTGTAGCGTCTAGAACAAACAGAACATTACAAAATTATTTCCCTTTCTCCTTGATCTCGATAATTTATCACGCTTGAAATGACTTTGTAATTCTCTCTATATAAAACTGCAGTACAGTTGTTTCATGTACCGGGACTCAATTACATAGAGAGACGTCGTGTTTATCCATGGAGTTAAAAGTCTTGGCCATATGTTGATGGATATTTTCGGAAACACATAATAATTGACGAGATAATGGAGTCAAAAAATAAAATAAAACAAGCATTTTTTTCGAGACATATTCAGTTTGTACCTTTGGCTGGATTTTTTTCCGGGCAAATGGGTGAATTCGGACACGCTAAAAATAACCGATAAAGATATTTCCGTGGTGTTCGTTCCGATTTGTTACCTGGAAAATGTCGATATCAGATGTTTATGCTCGCAAAAACACAACTTTTACGAAATCGTGAAGCCAGATACCAAATTAAAGCCGATTATAACATTTCATGATATCAGGATTTATCTCCCTTTTGCCCATTTTTCGAATTTACTGATAGGTCATGGAATCCTCGGAAATGAGTCGAAAATGGCTCTAGCGGTTTTACTTAGCGTCCGGGTGTTGGAATACGCCTCACAGAAGGCATGTTTTCGCCCGACGTCGCATAGTTATTGTTTGTCCGAAATGACCCCAACACCTGGGATGAATTCGGACGATCTTTAGACTTAATTGGCTTAATTAATATTTATCCAATATGGGCTAAATATAAGGAGCTTATACGTGAAACGTCATTAAATATCTGTGCCAGATATGATTACATTCTGTAGGAAAATGAGATGTGTGGATGAGAAAAACATTCAAATCCGTCCGAATACACCCCAGTTTACGGTACTCTACAAAAGAAAGAGAAAATCGTGGATGATTCGGTAAGGGGACTGAGGGACTGCCGATATTGGTAAGTGTCCATAAATATTTAGTAGTTTTTTTGCGTGACTATCCGATAAATGTGGAAGACAAAATTTTGTTTGTACTTATCCCCATTTTTGCTGGAAGAATAATACGATGTTTACAACGCACCGTTTTATATGTTGCCGCATTTGATTTTTAAGCAAAATGTAGCATTAATTTATACGGTTAAATTTCCCCAAAATACTTCTAAATAATATACAATCTGTTAACATGCTTTTCGTATTCACGTGATTTGTGATCATCCAGTTGTTTTATGTACGAATACCGTGTTTAATACAAACACACATTTTTCTAATAAAAGCAACTTCCGTCATTCCTTAAGTAAACAAAAAAAGTCCATTAACATTACGCATAAATTTGTTCTTTTGATATTATCTGTTCGGTTTTACGTTTATTGTTTGTTTAATGTGTTGCCTTGTTTGTATATAATACAATCTGTACTCTTAATGTGCAGGCTTAACGCGGCCACCTGACAGCAACGAAAGCAAGCAGAGTCGACAGCGTGCCATTTACCTGATACACATTTCCGCGAAAATAATGTTACAGACATATTTCTTTATACCAGCCGCAGTTCTACAAGTTTAATTTTTTCTAGACGGCTAAGGGAATGGAACAAAGACAAAGGAAACAATCACGCGATCCATTATAAAAATAACTACATGTACTACGATTACACTTCAGATGCCCTCTTTGAACTAAATGATTGATTTTGGTAGTTGAACTTGTACATGTATATAGATATATTTTAATTGTAATGCTTTTGTTCTAAATGTCATTTTAAACACAAGCGCTTGTAAAACTACGAATTAAACAAAAATGTGCAATGAAATATGAATGAAAAATTGTCTGAAATTCATATGGGAATTAGGAACGTAAAACTGGTCTCTGGAAATAGTATAGTTAATGCTTACGTTGCGGCATTAACCTAATGTCTTCTACAGATCTAATGTATAGCAGGGAGTGTCGGCTCTCAGTACAACATTAGCTCTGTAGAAGACATTAGATTAATGCCGCAACGTAAGCATTAAATATACTATTTCTAGAGACCAGTTTTACGTTCCTAATTCCAAATCTGTTAACATGCTTTTCTGACTCACATGATTTGTGATAATCCAGCTATTATGAATATCGGATTTAATATATGCAAAATTTTTCTAATAAAATCAACTTCCTTCATCCTTTAAACAAACAAAAAAATACCCCCCAAACACATACTAATTGGCGAGATAATGGATTCAAAAAATAAATTAAAACAAGCATTGTTTTTCGAGAAATTTTCAGTTCGTACCTTTGGCTGGATTTTTTTTCCGGGCAAATGGATGAATTCGGACACGCTAAAAATAACCGATAAAGTCATTTCCGTGGTGTCCGTTCTTATTTGTTACCTGGAAAATGTCGATATCAGATGTTTATGCTCGCAAAAAACACAACTTTTACGAAATCGTGAAGCCAGATACCAAATTAAAGCCGATTATAACATTTCATGATATCAGGATTTATCTCCCTTTTGCCCATATTTCGAATTTACTGATAGGTCATGGAATCCTCGGAAATGAGTCGAAAATGTCTCTAGCGGTTTTATTGAGCGCCCTGTTGTTCGAATACGCCTCACAGAAGGCATGTTTTCGCCCGACGTCGCATAGTTCGTGCTTGTCCGAATTGACCCCAATATCTGGGATGAATTCGGACGATCTTTAGATTTAATTGGCTGAATTAATATTTATCCAAGATGGACTAAATTTTAGGAGCTTATACGTGGAACGCCATTAAATACCTGTGCCAGATATTCTGTAGGCAAATGAGATGTGTGGATGAGAAAAACCTTCAAATCCGTCCGAATACACCCCAGTTTACGGTACTCTACAAACGAAAGAGAAAATCGTGGATGATTCGGCAAGGGCACCGAGGGACTATCCGATATTGGTAAGTATCCATGAACATTTAGTAGTTCTTTGCGTGAATATCCGATAAATGTGGAACACAAAATTTTGTTTGTTCTTATCCCCATTTTTGCTAGAAGAATAATACAATGTTTACAGCGGACCGTTTTATATGTAGCGTCGTTTTATAGTTGCCGCATTTTATTTTAAAGCAAGATGTAGCATTAATTTATACAGTTAAATTTCCTCACAATACTTCTAAATAATATACAATCTGTTAACATGCTTTTCGTATTCACATGATTTGTGATCATCCAGTTGTTTTATTTGCGAATACCGGGTTTAATATATGCAAACATTTTTCTAATAAAAGCAACTTTCGTCATTCCTTGAGTAAACAAAAAAGTCCATTAACATTATACATACATTTGTTCTTTTGATATTATCTGTTCGGTTTTGCGTTTATTGTTTGTTTAATGTGTTGCCTTGTTTGTATATAATACAATCTGTACTATTAATGTGCAGGTTTAACGCGGCCACCTGACAGCAACGAGTCGACAGTGTTCCATTTCTCTGATACACATTTCCGAAAGCACTAATATTACAGACATATTTCTGCATACCAATCGCAGTTCTATTAGTTTATTTTTTTCTGGACGGCTAAGGGAATGGAACAAAGACAACCACGCGATCCATTACAAAAATAACTACATGTACTACGATTACACCTTAGATGTCATCTATGAACTGAATGACTGATTTTGATAGTTGAACTCCTACATGTTTGTGGACATATTTTAATTGTAATGCTCTATCTTTCGTTCTAAATTTCAACTTAAACACCTGTAAAAGTATGAATAAAAACAAAAAGAAAAATGTGGAATATGAATGAAGAATAGAGTGATGGGCCGCGAAATTCGTATGAGAATCGGTTGGAAAAACTACAATTTCTACAAAATAAAAGCCTTCCATTAATTGTGTTTTGCCTCTCAAAAAGGAGAGACTGCCAAAATTTAAACAACAACAACATTCAATAAAGAATGTTAAACGATATGCTTCAAAATTTCTCTCATATACCTCTAGTCTGCTTCATTCTATCCTCGTACTGCGGACTGTTCCTAATACTATAGTATATGTTGCTCAGCAATTGATGCTAATGCAATTAGAATACTAATTTTTGAAACGATAAATGTAATATTTTACTTGAACAATATCGTACTCTGTTATGGAAGTTATTTGATAATTATCCAGAAAACGTGTTTATAACTGAACGGATTCGTCTATCTGAAAGGAATTCTATAGTTGCCTCCCCTGGATATTAAACTATGTTTAGCTTCTATCATTGGACCACTCGTCTCTTCACACGGAGCATCAGCGGCAAACTTATTAAACATATCTGACAAATTCATTCAGCGCTTTATAAATACACGCGATTGTTGACACCACTGTGGGCATCCTTCCTCCTGCACTTTACCAAATTTTATAAATTATCCACTTATTAAACATATCTGACAAATTCATTCAGCGCTTTATAAATACACGCGATTGTTGACACCACTGTGGGCATCCTTCCTCCTGCACTTTACCAAATTTTATTTGTTTTTGTTTTTTTAAACGAAAATTTAAATCAGAGCTAACACCTCATAAAACTACCATTTTGCTGACACCCTCGCCCCCTCCACTATCCCCCCCCCCCCACACTCCTCCTCCACTACCTCCCCCTGATAAGACAATTTGTATGACACATTTTCTTGTTTGTTCGGATGTTTCCAGTGTTTATGGTTGACAGCCTGACAGTTCTGTTTGTGACAGTTAGTTTGTATCAATATTTGGGCATAGTGAATTTGTATAACGTGTACGATTATACAGTGGTATCAACGATAGCTTTGTCTCGTACCGAGTTTGAGAAATTTTATCATCTGTAAAATATAGTTCCTATTTTTTTCTTCGATTTTTACCTTTCTCTAACAGGAGGAAGGTAGCCAAAAAATAGTTGTTATTGTTGTAAATCGTTAAGTCGTTGGTATGAATTTATACACATAAGAGATCTTCTTATTCCAGGTTAGTACAATTTTCTGGGAATAATCATATTTATATATTAAACTCAAGAGGTTTCACGCCATGTTAAAATTTTATCTAACGACATTTCATATTTTATATGTTGTACTTCATTTATTGTCTTGCTGTTTTTCCCATAGCTCTCTCATTTAGATTATAACAGCGTTCTCCTAACTACGTATTGGAAAGCAGCGATTTGTCACAATAAAGGGGGACAACTCTGCAAGCGAAAACATTCAATTGGTAAAAACACCGGATTTAAAACATAAGTTTTCTGATGAAAGCAATTTCCTTTATGCTTTCAAGTAAAAAAATGTCCATTAAAAATATGCGTTTGCCCCTTTGATATTATCTGTTCGGTTTTACACTTATTTTTGTTGTGTTTAATGTGCCATGTTTTCATATATAATATACAATATATATACTGTATATTTATATGCTTAACGCGACCACCTGCCAGCAACAAAAGCAAGCACAATCAACAGTCTTCCATTCCCCTTAAACACAGTTTTTTAAACTTTTTTTCTGGGCGACTCTGTGTGTAAGGGAAGGAAACAAAGATAAAGGAAACAGCCACGCGAGCCTCCCCTGGATATCAAACTATATTTAGCTTCTATCATTGGACCACTCGACTCTTCACACGGGACATCAGCATTTCGACAAACCTATTAAACATTTCTGACAAATTCATGCAACGCTTTATACATTCACGCTATTGTTGACATCGCTGTGGGGATCCCCCTCCTGCACCTTACCAAATTTTATAAATTATCCACTATTTCCGAAACGAAAATTTAAATCAGAGCTAACACAATGGAGACTACTCTACAAACGAAAGAGGAAATCGTGGATGATCCGGTAAGGGACCGAGGGACTACCGATAAGTATCCATAAATATTTAGTAGTTCTTTGCATGATTATCCGATAAATGTGGAAGACAAAATTTTGTTTGTACTTCTCCCTATTTTGTTTGTACTTATCCCTATTTTGTTTGTACTTCTCCCTATTTTGTTTGTACTTCTCCCTATTTTGTTTGTACTTATCCCTATTTTGTTTGTACTTCTCCCTATTTTGTTTGTACTTATCCCTATTTTGTTTGTACTTCTCCCTATTTTTGCTAGAAGTATAATTACAGTGTCTACAACGCACCGTTTTACATGTAGCGTTGTTTTATAGTCACCGCGTTTGGTTTTATAGCAAAATGTAGCATTCTAAATTTCAATTTAAACACCTGTAAAACTACGAATTAAAAAAAAAAGTGTAATGAAATATGAATTTTGAATAGTGTGATGGACCGCGAAATTCGTATGAGAATCGGTTCGAAAAACTACAATTTCTACAAAATAAAACCCTTCCATTAATTATGTTTTGCCTCTCAATAAGGAGAGGCTGCCAAAATTTGAACAACAACAACATTCAAGAAGAATGTTAAACGATATGCGTTAAAATTTCTCTCATATACCTCTAGTCTGCTCCATTCTATCCTCGTAATGTGGACTTTTGTTAATAATATAGTATATGTTGCACTTAGAATACAAATTTTTGAAACGATAAATGTAATATTTTACTCAAACAATATCGTACTCTGTTATGGAAGTTATTTGATAATTATCCAGAAAACGTGTATTATAACTGAACTGATTCGTCTATCTGAAAGGAATTCTATAGTTGCCTCCCTTGGATATTAAACTATGTTTAGTTTCTATCATCGGACCACTCGACTCTTCACACGGAGCATCAGCGGTTCCGCAAACTTATTAAACATATCTGACAAATTCATGCAACGCTTTATAAATACATGCGATTGTTGACACCACCGTGGGGATCCCCCTTCTGCACCTTTCCAAATTTTATAAATTATCCACTATTTCCGAAACGAAAATTTAAGTCAGAGCTAACATTTCGTGACTTTATAACCTACCATTTTGCTGACACCCTCGCCCTATCCACTATCCCCCCCCCCACCCCACCCCACACTCCTCCTCCTCCTCCACTACCTCCCCCTGATAAGACAATTTGTATGACACATTTTCTTGTTTGTTCGGATGTTTCCAGTTTTTATGGGTGACAGCGTGACAGTTTTGTGGGTGACCGTGACTTAGTTTGTACCAACATTTGGGCATAGCGAATTTGTATAACGTGTACGATTATACAGTGATATAATCGATAACTTTGTCGCGTCACGAGTTTGGGGAATGTTATAACTTGTAGAATATACTATAGTTTCTATTTTTTCTTTGATTTTTACCTTTCGATAACAGGAGGAAGGTAGCTAAAAAATAGTTGTTATTGTTGTAAATCGTTAAATCATTGGTATGAATTTATACCCATAAGAGATCTTCTTATACCAGGTTAGTACAATTTTCTGGGAATAATCACATCTATATATTAAACTAAAGAGGTTTCACGCCATGTTACAATTTTGATTAACCACATCTCATATTTTATGTGATTTACTTCATTTATTTTTTGTTGTTTTCCCCACAGATCTCTCATTTAGATTATAACAGCGTTCTAACTACGTATTGGAAATCAGCGATTTGTCACAATCAAGTGGGACAACTCTTCAAACGAAAACATTCAATTGGTAAAAATACCGGATTTAAAACATACGTTTTCTGATGAAAGCAATTTCCTTCATGTTTTAAAGTAAAAATATCCCTTAACAATATGCGTTTACCCCTTTGATATTATCTGTTCGGTTTTACACTTTTTTTTTGTTTAATGTGCCATGTTTGCATATAATATACAATATATGCTCTTTCTATATATTTATATGCTTAACACGACCACCTGACAGCAACAAAAGCAAGCACAGTCAACAGTCCCCTTATACACAATTGTTTTTTTCCGGGTGGCTCTGTGTGTAAGGGAAGGAAACAAAGATAAAGGAAACAGCCACGCTAGCCGTTATAAAGATAACTACTAGGATTACACTTTAGGCGCTATCTATGATCTGAATAACAGATTTTAATAGACGAACTTTCAAATTTCAATGCTCTACCTTTTGTTAATCGATTTAAAGAACATAGTGCTTGCAAATCCATGAAAAAATGTATTAGGAAATATAACTAAAGCATGGGGTTGATGGATCCAAAATCCGCATGAGAAGCTGCCCTAATAGATGGAATTTCGATAAAAAAAAAGTCTTCAGTTAAATAACTTTGCCTCTCAAAAGGAGAGGCTGTCAAAATTTAAACAACAACAACAACAACATTCAATAAAGACTGTTAAACGATATATATTTTTTTTTATTTTATTGAAATTGTGGTTTACTGGCCTTTATTCTCACATATTGAAGTTTACATTGCTGAGATTACATTAATCGTATTATTGAGTTCATGCGTATTCCTGTAATATTTTAATCCCCAGGCCTGGGAATGCCCCCCCATCCCCTCTACCAAACTTTCTGCGCTATCTCCGGAATGACAAAAAGTTGAGAGCCGACACTCCTTGACTTTATAGTTTATCATATTGGGGTCACTTTGAGCAAAATATAGCATTATACGGTTCAATTGCCCCGCAATACTCCCATATAATATACAATCTGTTAACATAAGAACGTAGATTCTCATTCATCCAGGATTTGTACTTGGAATTAGGAACGTAAAATTTGTCTCTGGAAATAGTATAGTTAATGCTTACGTTGCGGCATTAACCTAATGCATTCTACAGAGCTAATGTATAGCAGGGAGTGTCGGCTCTCAGTACACCATTAGCTCTGTAGAAGGCATTATGTTAATGCCGCAGCGTAAGCATTAAATATACTATTTCCAGAGACCAGTTTTACGTTCCTAATTCCAAATCTGTTAACATGCTTTTCAGACTCACATGATTTGTGATAATCCAACTGTTACGAATACCGGAATTAATATAGGCAAAACTTTTCTATTAAAAGCAGCTTCCTTCATCCTTTAAAGTAAAAAAAAAAGAAGAAAAAAAAGACCCCCCTCCCAAAAATCATTAACATTACGCATTTGTTCTTTTGATATTATCTGTTCGGTTTTTCACTTACCGGTATTGTTTGTGTTGCTATTTTCGTATATAATACAATCTGTACACTTGCTATGTATTTATAAGCTTAACGCGGCCACCTGACAGTAACAAAACTAAACGGTCGACAGTCTTCCATTTCCCTATTACATAATTACCGTGAGCATTAATGTTCACAAATATTTCCACATACCGATCGCAGTTGTGCTAGTTTTTTTGACGGCTGATGGAATGGGGAAAAAGACAAAGGAAACAACCACGCGATCCAATATAAAACTCCTACTACGATTGCACTTTAGATGTTCTCTATGTACCGAATGACTGACTTTGATAGTTGAACTTGTACATGCATACAGACATATTTTAATTCTAAGGCTCTATCTTGCGATAATCAATTCAAACGCCCGTGCTTGTAAGTCAATAAATTAAAAATAGGGAAATATATATATATATAATGAAATATAAATAAAGAAATGTGTTGATGAACCGCGGAAACGTATGTGAAGCGGTTCGAGAAAAACTACAATTTCTATAAAATAAAAGTCTTCTATTAATTATTTTTGCCTCTCAAAAGGGGGAGGCTGCCAAAATTTAAACAACAACAACATTCAATAAAGAATGTTAAACGATCTGCTTGGAAATGTCACTTATATACCTGTAGTCTGCTTCATTCTATCCTCACCATGCGGACTTATGTTAATACAATGGTATATGTTGCCCTGCAAATGTTGCCCATGCACTTAGAATAATATTTTTTTAAATAATAAATGTCATATTTTACTTGAACAATGATGTACTCTATTATGGAAGTTAGTTTATAATTACCCAGAAAACATCTATTTATAACTGAATAGAATCGCTTATCGCTAAGGAATTCTGTAGTTGCCTCCCTTTGATATTAAATGATGTTTAGTTGTTCATTGAAACATTGGATGGTTTCATTATTTATATAGAGTGCCAATGGCTCCGCAAACTTATTGAGCATATCTGACACATTCATGCAACATTTTATAATAAATAGACGCGATTGTTGACATTAATAGGCAGGGAAGGGTGAGAGGTAATCTCTCCCCCCCAACACCTTACCAAACTTATATGCACTATCCCCGAAACCACAAAATAAATCAGAGAGAACGCTTCGTGACTTAAAAATATATCATTTTGCTGCCTTAAAACATAAGTTTCTGCTATTTTTCTGCTATTTTTACTTCTATTATTCTATAAAAGTAGTTGTTATTGCTGTAAAGCGTTCAAATCATTGATATTTATTGATACACATAACGAAATCTTCTTGTATCAGATTAGTACAATTATTAGGGAATAATCACATCAATATATTCAACTCAGAGGTTTCACGCCATATTTTAATCTCAGGTAACCACAACTCATATTTTTTTCATATATTTTCTTGTTATTTCCCCCAAAGATCTCGCATTTAGATTAAAATAGCGTTCTCCTAACTACTTATTGGAAATCAACGATTCGCCATAATCAAGGGGGACAACTCTGCAAGCGAAACAATCAAATTGTTGCGAATACCGGATTTAATACAATTTAATGTGTTGCTGTGTTTGTAAATAATAAAATCTATAATCTTACTATATATTTATATACATAACGCGGTCGCTTGACAGGAACGAAAGCAAGCAGAGTGTACAGTCTTCCATTTCACTTGTATACACATATTATATATTCCGCGAGCTATGTTACAGACACATATAACTGCAGACAAGCCATAGTTCTGCTATTTTTCTCCTTTGCCCAATCAATCATTTATTTCACGATAACCGCTCAATGTGGCACGAGAGGTATACAGTGTGAGTTACAGATGGCGGATGATCGTTTCAACAGCGGAAAAAACCCCCATTAAAAATACAATATACAATTAGGCATTACTAACAATTACATATAGACATTCCTTCTTTGACAAAGTTACAGAGATTCATAACCATGCGCTTATCTTCTGACTGGAAAGGTGACATTGATGACATTCGGTCGATATATATATATATATACCTTGGTATGTACTTCATTCGAATTTCCTTTATGGCGGGCAAGTAAATAAGAAATGAAATTAATCTGCTATGCTGCGTGTATCACATGCTGTAAAGTATCTATCGTTTTTCACTGGAGGACTCAGGGTGTAAGTGTAAGGGATGGGAACGAAGACAAGGGAAAGAACCACCCAATCCATTATAATGAGAACTACTATGAGTACACACTGGGTGCTCCTCTATGAACTGAGTGAACTGCTTTTGATAGTCCAACTTGTATATATAGACATTTATTTTTTAATTCTATACCTTTTGTTAATCGATCTTAACTGTAGTTCTTGTAAATCAATTAATTGAGAAAAAATAATAATGCATAATGAAATATAAATAAAGCATTGTGTTGATGGACCACGAACCCCGTATGAGAAGCGGTTAAAAAAAACCCAACTTCAATCAAATAAAAGTCTTCCATTAATTATTTTGCCTCTCAAAAAGGTGCTAGGCTGCCAAAATTTAAACAACAACAACATTCAATAAAGAATGTAAAATATTTTGCTTTAAATGTTATGATATACCTCAAGTCTGCTCCATTCTATCCTCAACATGCGGACTGTTGTTAATACGATGGTATATGTTGCTCTCCAAATGGCAATGCACTTACAACACTAATTTTTGAAACATTAAATGTCATATTTTGCTTGAACAATGATGTATATCTATCATGGAAGTTATTCGATAAATATCCAGGATACGTCTGTTAATTACTTTTGTTTGGGAATAAATTTATATGAAAAACATGATGTTGCAAAAGTACAGATTTTACATGTAACATAATAGAAGAAACACATAATACTCAAAGTTAACAGTTATGGTGTATATGAAATTATATTAAATTAAATCAATAACACGCCACACACATTATGAAAGACAGTACCTGACAGAGACCAGAAAATACGTTATTGTGGTATTGTAAAGAATAAATATATAATTAAATATATCAACCACAACGCGCCACAAATATTTACGGAAGAAAGAAAGCCTATAAAGTAGTCATGGGAAGTAAGAGGTGACAATTTTGTTTCAGATATTAGCATAAGAAGCATAAAAATGGAAACAAAGTAGCCATGAAATGAAATGTGATTACAAACATTGTTTCGAAAAGTTACACAAGAAGGAAACAAAGTAGGTAAATGTTGCCATGCAGGTGATGAACAAAGTTAAAATATTAAATATTACAAATTCGACATCGACAACATTTCATATTTAGACAGTAAAGGAAAAAAAGTTGAAAGAAAAATGTTATTCAAATAATTACTCTACTCGGTCTTCAAATACTTCAAAAAACGCCGGAGAGGAATACCAAAATTTTACAAAAGGTTTCAAAGAAAATCGTTCGAAATCTGCTAAAATGCGTACACGCATATGAGCCAAGAGGCGTACAATTAAAGTAGCAGGGTTGACTGGCTTGTTTTCAAAATTAGTCTCGTTTCGGACAAACCAGATAAGTAGACGCGCCTCAAAAATTAAGAGCAAAGCAAGTTGAAACTGGAAATATTTGGGAAATTATGGAAGGATTCCGAAACGGATGACCGAATTGTCCAGATTTAAGCGTACGACAGAGAAGTCAAAAATCCAACCGACTACCAAATTCGACAAGAGCAAAACATTTCGACAAAATACCAACAGGTGGTCGGCAGTTTCAATTTGATTGCAAAGAGCACATTTGATAATATTAGTCACATGACGACTAGGCCCCCCTATATAGAACTTGATTGTGGGAAGAATATAGTGACTAAGTTTCCAAGCCACATCGCGTGAACTGGAATCAACACATGGACTCAAAACATTTTTCCACACTACTGGAAAGTCAATCGGGAAAATATTAACTATACTAGGGGGTTTGATAACGTCTTGCAAAAGTAGTTAGTAAAACATTTTCACTGAACTTTGCTGGAACCAATCATAATTAGGATATATCTTAGAGAAATGTCTCAAAGATTCGAATAGGGTAACATAAAAAGGAAGAATATATTTTGAATGTGGAAGTAAATTAGAAGCAAACTTTTAATGCACGTACGTGAAGACCTATCCAATATTCTGCGAAATATGTCCATTGAGCATTATGGTTATGTAGAGATTGCCATAGATAATATAGACAGAGTGCCTGCAGTTTGGATTTCAAATGAACGATAGATAATCCGCCAGTTCGGTAATTATTATATACGAAAACACGGGGAAGTGGTTCAAAAATGCGGGTTTTCCATAAATAACTGAACAATTCTTTTAGAAATTTTTCTCATTCTATTTTCAGGAAGTTACAAGATATTCAAGAGGTAAATTAATTTACTAACAGCTAAAGTCTTTAACACAACACTTTTACCGAAAAGAGATAGACCGTTAGGTTTCCATGTATTTAAGCATGTGACGAATTTATCAAAAAGTTGTCTCAATTTTTCGATTAAACCTCGCCGCCAAAAACCATACTCAAGATTTTCGCGCCGCCATCTACCCAAGAAATACCAAAAAGGATGGTCTTCTCTGGTTTTCCATTTACCCACAAAATACGCCTTTCGTTTTAAAAATGTTTAGCTTTGACTCATAGGCCCTAGCAAAGCACCTACACCCAAAAAAGATGAAGTTTACGAATAGAATTATCATCGGTACAAATACCGGTGCAGTCGTCGGCGTATAACGACAAAGGAAATAACCACGCGATACATTATAAAACTACTCCTACGATTACACTTTAAATGTTCTCTATGAACCGAATGACTGACTTTGATAGTTGAAATTGTACATGCATACAGAAATATTTTAATTCTAATGCTCTATCTTGCGTTAATCAATTTAACCGCCCCGGCTTGGAAGTCAATGAATTAACAAAAAAGGGAAATATATAACGAAACACAAAAAAACGAAATGTGTTGATGAACCGCGGAATTCATATGGGAAGCGGTTCGAAAAAAGTACAATTTCTATAAAATAAAAGTCTTTTGTTAATTATTTTAGCCTCTCACATAAACAGGAGCGGCTGCAAAAATTTATTTAACATTTATTTGCTGTATTAAACAGTAAGACGTTACGCAGCTTTTAAATGTTACTTATATACTTTTAGTCTGCTACATTCTCTCCTCATCATACGGACTTTGTTAATACGATGGTATATGATGGCCTGCAAACGTTGTCCATGCACTTAAAATAATAATTTTGCAAACAATACATGTCATATTTTACAAGAACAATGATGTACTCTATTACGGAAGGTATTTGATAATTACAAGGAAAATCTCCGTTTGCAACTGAATAGAATTGCTTATCGCTAAGGATTTCTGTAGTTGCCTCCCTTTGATATTAATTGATGTTTAGTTGTTCATTGAAACATTGGATGGTTTCATTATTTACATAGAGTGTCAATGGCTCCGCAAACTTATTGAGCATATCTGGCACATTCATGCAACATTTTATAATAAATAGACGCGATTGTTGACACTAATAGGCAGGAAAGGGTGAGAGGTACACTCCTCACCTCACCAAACTTCATATGTACAATCTCCGAAACCACAAAGTGAATCGGAGCCAACACTTCGTGACTTAAAATCTATCATTTTTCTGCCTGTAAAACATAAGTTCCAATGTTTTTCTTCTATTTTTACTTCTATTATTCTATAAAAGTAGTTGTTATTGTTGTAAAGCGTTCAAATCATTGGTATTTATTGATACCCATAAAGAGATCTTATATCAGGTTAGTACAATTATCAGGGAATAATCTCATCCATATATTAAACTTAGAGGTTTCATGCCATATTTTAATTTCAGGTAAGCATATCTCAGATTTTATATATTATACTTCGTGTATTTTCTTTTTTATTTTCGCCGAAGATCTCGCATTTTGATTATAGCAGCGTCCTCCTAGCTGTACGTATTGGAAATCAGCGATTTGTCTTAATCAAGGGGGACAATTCTGCAAGCGAAAAAATCCAGTTGTTTCGACGAATAGCGGATTTAATACATACAAAGCTTTTCTAATATAAGAAACTTCCTTCATGTGTAAAGTAAAAAACAATGTCCATTAAAATCATGTATTTGCTCGGCTCTTGTTATCCAACATCCAATTGTTACGAATACTGGATTTAATTCATACAAAGCTTTTCTAATATAAAAATGTCCATTAGCATTATGCATTTGCTTGGCTTTTGATATTATCTGTTATCTCTAATGTTTTTTTTCATGCTTGTATATAACACAATCTCTACACTTATTATATGTTTTGCTTAACACGGTCACCAGGCAGCAACAAATGAAGCAGAGTCGCAGTCTTCCAATTCCCTTATTCACATTTCCACAAGCAATGATACAGGAATGTTCAGTTTGTCTAGCTTTTGTTTGCGACTCTCTGTGTAAGGGAAGGAAACAAAGACAAAGGAAACAACCACGCGATCTAAAAAAAAAGAAGAAAACAAAATATATATACTACGATTACACTTTAGCACCCTACTGAATCGACAAGTATGATTATAGGTGAAAACCGCCGGTCACGTGTCAAATCACAGTCAATGGTAGGTTTTTCGGTGCTTTCGTTATCAAGCGTGGGTGTGTGTCTGACCAGACGACAGTGACCACAGCCGAAAATGAACGATTTTCAGCATATCGATGACAGGTATGGTTACTGGTATCCAGTCATTTTTTGAAGGAGAGATATCGTACTATACTGTCACCAAATGTAGGGTTATTACTATTTCAAGTTAACACAAATTTTAAACATTTTTGCGGCGAGAGGTGTTTTTAGGTGTTAGTAGACAGTCCATGGTAGGTATTAGCATCGAATTATAGTGTGAGGAAATGAGCACAAAATGAACACGTGGGAACTTACTACCTGCCTCATGTATCACTGACTCATTCATCTCTCGATTCCTTCCACTTGTGTGTGTTTAAGAGGAATATGAACCATTAATAGTTTATTCTCTGTCTGTCTGATATTACGACAGTCCATGGTATCATCATCGGACCGATCGACAGTCCATGGTAGGTCAACATGCACTCGTGAATGATGCACAGAGAGCACATCGTCTGATCCAATGATTCGCCAAATGGACTGTTGCCAAGACAAATGGTAGCTACCATGGACTGTCGACATATCTGATATATAATCATATGTTGCCTCATTATAACATTGCAGCTGTTATGCGGCTTCAATGTGAAGTGATCCAACCTACAGTTCATGGTCGCATGACAAATGGACTGGTGCATTCACCTATAATCATACTTGTCGAATCAGTAGGGTGTTTAGGTGCTCTCAATGAACTGAATAAATGACTGAGTTGATAGTCGAACTTTCATATCTATATACTTTTATTTTATTTAATGATGTGTTTCTAATTAATTTGAGGCAGAGTGCTTGCAAATCTACGAATTAAAAGAAATGAAATGTCTAATGAAAAGTGAACAAGACATCGTGATGATGGAACTGAAATTCCTATGTGAAGCGCCCTCTAAAACTAGAATTTTAACACAAAAAAGTATTCTATTAATTAATAATGCCAAAATTCAAACAACAGCAACAACAACATTCAACAAAGAATGTTAAACATCTCTACCGAAGTTGTTTCTCTTTTCCTATAGTTTGTTTCATTCCAGCCTAATTATGCGAACACCTGTTAATACGGTGGTATATGCTGCTTAACAATTGGTGTCCATGTACTTGGAATAATAATTTTTGACACAATAAATCCCATGTTTTACTTGAACAATATTTTACTCTGTTATGGAAGATATTTGATAATTATCCAGAAAACGTGTATTATAACTGAAAAGATTAGCTTATCGTTATGTAATTCTATAGTTGCTTCTCTTTGATATTAAATGAAGTTTAGTTGTTCATTGAAGCATTGGGTCGTTTCATTGGGTAATGCCCCCCCCCCCCACCACCCCCACTACCAAACGTTATAAACTCCCGAAATGGCAAAGTAAATCCGAACTATCACTTCGTGACGTTATAAATCATTTTGCTGATGAGTTTGAGGATTTTACTATCTGTAAAACACAGTTTCTATCTTTCCTTCTATTTTTACCGAAGAAAAGCAGAAATTTTGAAGAAATATGACAAAAATATCATTTTTCTCCCGGGGGGGGTCATGCAAATAGGCTCAAAATGACCCCAATATGATAAGATAAAGTCATAGAGTTTCAGCTCTCTATTTTTTGTTGTTCCGGAGATAGCGCAGAAAGTTTGGAGGCCCCCCCCCCGGCCAGGTAGGGTTAACAAACACTACGAGTTACAGGAAACGGATCAGAAAAAAAACAATAACATTGGCAGTTACACTAATAGAAATATCCGTGTATAGAAGTTTAACCCACGAAATAAAGGAGGGGCCGAAGCCATAAGAAACATATTTTCATGATTGACCCGATCAAACGTTTTCTCTTGGTCTAAAGAAATGAAAGCTGGAGGTAAATTTTTCTGTTCAACATAATCCGAAATAGAGCGCAATAAATGTAAATTATCTATGATGGGTCTACCAGGTATCGAACAGATTTGGTCTTCACTAATTAAAGAGCCAATGACAGAAGACATATAGATAATGGTTCATATAATACAGGCTATTATGGTGCAACAGTATGCTATTTTCTATATTTGAATAAGACGTTTTTAACATGGTTGTGAAGTTTGTAAATTTTTTGTCTTACACAAGATCTTACTTTTGACCAAAATATTTCCCCAAAATTTGTATTCAACAGCATTGTAGAAGTACCAAGCATGTGCTCTTTGAAATAATTTTCAAAATATCCATATTTGATGAAGAAGTTATTGCAAAATCCGCTGTCGAGGACATGTGACCTCGGACTTGTATCAGCGCAAGTCCGCTGTATAGACATCGACAATTCAAATATCCAAACACATCGTATCCAACCAAGAGTTATCACCCGTTCTTGCCATATTTACAAGGAAGATTTAGTGCGTTGGAGCAACGCCGCAAAGCACTTGTGTAGGTAGAAATTGCCAGTCTGCAAACTAACAAGACCGCAACGCCGCTGTTTAAAATTGAAAGTTCGGAAAGACATAGGCCTACATACAAATCCTTTATCTAATATAACCCCCACCACCCACCCCATATTTCTGATAAGTGTTATTTATCTAAATAAATGGTGTTCGCTATCGCGGAGTCCAACACAACGCTCGTCTCCCGTGATCCCGTACATGAATCATGGACCAGATATGTGCACTAATTGCAGACTTACACCAGGCGAAGCGCACTGGCGTACTGATTTTCCATCAGCTCATGTATCAAGCGGTCCCAAATAGCAGTTGATTGCTTCAAAGCAAGGGAGACTATTGAAACCACCGTCTCCACTCCACGGCTGAGAAAAAGGAGAAGGCTATCAAACTGCCGTTTCAATCTGCCGCTAAATGATAATACTATCCAAAGTGTCGTATCTACCGCTGAGCAAAAGTATATTCAAACTACCGTCTTCATTCCACAGCTGATGAAAAAAAGTAAGCAGTCGATTGCTTCAAAGCAAGGGGAGACTATTCAAACCACCGTCTCCATTCCACCGCCGTGGAAAAAGGAGAAGGCTATCAAACCGCCGTTTCCATCAGTCGCTAAATAACAATACTATCCAAAGTGCCGTATCTACCGCTGAGCAAAAGTATAATATTGCAACTATACCGTCTTCATTCCACCGCTGATGAAAAATTAAGCTGTCGATTGCTTCAAAGCAAGGGAGACTATTCAAACCATCGTCTTCATTCCACCGCTGAGGAAAAGGAGAAGGCTATCAAACCGCTGTTTCAATCTGCCGCTAAATAATAATATTATCCAAAGTCCAGTATCTACCGCTGAGCAAAAGTATAATATTCAAACTATCGTCTCCATTCCACCGCTGATGAAAAAGTAAGCAGTCGATTGCTTCAAATCAAGGGAGACTGTTCAAACCACCGTCTCCATTCCACCGCCGACGAAAAGGAGAAGTCCATCAAACCGCCGCCTCAATCTGCCGTTGAATAATAATACTATCCAAAGTGCCGTATCTACCGCTAGATGGACATTGAACTGTTAAACGCCGCAACGCCGTTTCTCTGAAAAGATACAGCATACAGACAGCTAGGGTGATTACAACTCTCAGCCCCGACCACCCGCCCCTTATGAAGATGTTTCAAACGCCGCTACGCGGCCTTTAAAACAGAATGCATGCCTTAAATGCCTGTTTATACTGAGCGCGACCGTGACCGCGACCGCGAACGCGGCGATCGCATTTGATTGATGTACTGCTATTTGAGTGAAGTCGTTTATACTAACAGCGAACGCGAACGCGGCCGAATTTTAGTTCGCGCGGAAATCCGTGGACATTGCCTCCAGAGCGAATTTTTAGGAACATTTCGCGCGAACGATTGGCATTACCCAATCTGAGTGCGAGGTCAAAAGGCATACATATGACCTGCCTGTGCCATGTCACTCGTTGTCACGGTTTCGTCATGGCAGGAGAGAAGACAGAAGAGCTCATTCTGCAAATCGAGAAGCATGCTATTCTTTATGATGAATTTATTCGGAAAATGTTCAAGTTATTGATCATTCCAAAATTTAGATGGGGAAATAGTACCCCTAACCCTCAAACACCCAGTCACTGGTAGTGGTAAGTTATTGTTGGGGTACTAAAACACGATTAGTATATAGAGCGTTGATGACTTCGTCGCTCTTATACTAATCGTGTTATAGTACCCCAAAGCCCGAAACACCCAGTCACTCCTCATGTTAACATTGGTGGTCAAATCGTAAATGCGCCAGTTTCATCTGCGCATTTCCGCGCGTATCGCCGCTTTCAAAACGAACGATAATTCGCGCGGAAAGTAGCAGTGGTCGCGGTCGTGGTCGCGTTCGCGCTCAGTATAAACAGGCCTTTAGAGTGGGAAATCTATCTCTGTCGTGCTTCCTTACATGAAGTATGGACCGGATTGTCCTAGGGCGAGCCGCCATTTTGATCTGCTAATAACACGGTGCAGCACATGTAGGTTACGGTTATTGAAAATATCACCCAAATGTATGGGTATTTTGTACCCCAGATAAAACATATTTTCTCACGGTAGAGAGATTATTACAGTATACGGGCTCAGTCCCAAAGTCAATCTGATCGCCATAGTACTTCATACGTCAATTTGCACGCGAACAAGCGTAACAGGTCAAATTTTGGACAAAAATAATCTCCTATCACTATTCCATTCAAGTATCACGACATGAAGATTCATTTGGATAATAATAATGGTCAGTTATTAGGATTTCTAACCCTACCTGGCCTGGGGGCGAAATGGCCCCCCTACCAAACTTTCTGTTCTATCTACGGAACGACAAAAAATGGAGAGCTGAAACTCCTTGACTTTATAATTTATCATATTGGGATCATTTTGAGCCTATTTGCATAACCCCCCGAGCGGAGGATCATGGGTAAATTCAAGATGGCGGCCACATGGTGTACCAGAAAAGTGATGTTTTTGTCAAAATTTCTGATTTTCCGCGATAAAAAGTGAGCAAAAACTATTTTATTTCACATCACAATAATATTTACTATTTTTTTATACAGCTTTTGCGGAGAAATTGCATAAATAAAAAAAATCGGAAAATCCGACTGAAAAATCGACCAAAAAATGCCGTTTTTAGAATTGACGTCACTGTGACGTCATCAGAGCGGCCATCTTGGATTTTTTTTTTACATTTTCTGGTAGAGCTTGACCCAAGGGTGTTGTGTGGTAAGTTTCAGCTCCCTAGCTCAAGGGGTGAGAAAAATAATTAGGGGGGGCCATTTCGCCCCCCCCCCCCCAGGCCTGGACAGGTCCCAAAAAGGCCAGGCCAGATAGGGTTAAGTAAAGAACATCATCATATCTTGTCGACGTCGTTGAAAACTGTTGACCGCTTCAATCTTTTGGGAAACCATCTTCTTTTTTCATATTTACTTTTATTTCGTACACATTTGGCATTGGTGGTAACTGTGAGACGAAATAGCTCCTTCGCTTATTGACGCGGAAATTGTTTTATGGACGACGGTCGAATATTGAATGTCTGATCTGACGCTAGCTACGATCATTATATACAATTCAATTCATCAAATATTCAAGATATAGTCTACATTATGACGAGCTTGCCACACTGACTGGAATATGGTGTATATAATTCATTTCTCGATTCTTAATTAAATTAAATTAAAATTCCCTTATTCACAAAATTTCCAAACTGAACATTATTCAAACAGTGTTAATTAAATAAATATTTCCTGACAACAGCCTGAATAACAAATGTATGAAGTATCAGATTGACATGATATGCAAATTGCTTATTTCAAGTTTTTCCAAGGCTGACAGCAAGAACTTTACGACAACGACACGGCACCAGTCATGCCGCTTAAGATATTGATAATCTTGCGAAGGTGACAACAATTCTCTAACAACAACACCATTTTGCACTAGTGGACCCTTCTACACAGAATTAACCAGTAATGTCCTAATCCTGATTGATCAGGCTATCCTTCGATGTGACAACGGCAATAAAATCCGCCAAATGGAGTAACTTGAATGTCATGTACAAAGTACATTGTACCAGCCCGGACGTGTCCCTCATATACCGTATATATTGTTATATGCTCGGCTACGCTCGTAAAATGTAGGTTGAATTTATTTCGCGAGTGAGCGAGTAAGTAAGATAATCGATTACTTGGCTGTTTCGAGAATTGGCAGTTCGCCTTCTTAGTTTTGCGATATATTATTCATTATACTGTATCTTCTCGGTGGAAAGGGTAAACATATCAACAAATAATGAGGGGGAGAATATTTATGAAAAGAACGGATCACGACGATGCATGTTGCCATGGAGGAAATTTGAGCTGACGGATGGGTACGATGGCTCATTCGTGCCATATCAACGTGATCAGGTCGACGGTACGATGCCGCAAAAGTTACCCTTTACGATACGATGATAGTACGATGCATTGTAATAGTAACTGTAGTACGATGTTCTTTTACGATGATAGCTGAGAACAATTAGTGTGATACAATAGTATATTGGGTGTGTAATGATACAATAGCGCGACATAATAATAATAATTGCATCAGTTTAACATTATTGCGGTGATGGGGTTATGACACAATAGTGCCATATATTGGTACGATGCCATAAAAGTGCAAAAACCAACATAACTTGTACAATTATTTGCCAGTTATGTACCATCGCACAATGTAGCGATGTTGTGGTGTGAAGCATTCAAATGGTGATAATATGTGATTAAATGATATTATTATGACAACTTCTCATCGTGTGTCGATTTCACTGTAGTACCTCGTACCGTTTACTACCATCCACGGACTATTGATGTACAGTAGGCGGGAGCGAGAAGTGGAACACTACATGTGTTTCCAGTTTGGCACACTTGCAATCACACACATGAATGTATAAATCTTTATAACTAATATGTGACTGTGATATGAACTACAACTTAAGACTTTCAACACACAACACTTGATTGACCATTTGACTAAACTTTTTGCTATTCTATTTTTTTTCTAAGACTGTGGAACCAGCAGTAAATTGACAATCGGTATACATGACTGACACACCAGGGCACGTGAACCAGCTGAGCGTGTATTCGAACGCTTGATATTGCTTCTCAGAGGTGAATCATTGCTACTTGACAAAACAGTTTTTTTTACCCTAAACCAACAAATGTCAAATCATGTCCTATGGTTTAAGCTTCCCGCAATACTGACAGAGATAAACTGATAAAGTGGGAAACACGTTCGCATCAACCTGATTGGTAGGTGGATGATGGCCATAACGCAAGTGTCCCAATTCATCCCATTTCCAAATCTCCCCGCGTACTCTATACGACAAATACACATAGGTATCCCAGCTAGTACCCGTAAGGACATCCCAGGGGACTACTGATAATCAGCCAACCAATCAGAGTTCCGCTCACTTGGGCTTGTAGGCGAGCACCATGCACACACTGGGTTCACGTGTCTGAGTCGATCTAAATCTGGCGGATGTGTCAGTTATATTAGTTATCCTTCCATCTGTTATTGTGAAATATGACAGTGTAATACACAGGCAGCCCACTGGACGTATGACAGTTTGTTGTGAGAACAGGTTAGGAGTTTTGTCCCACTCAGGTTGATGACTACTGAAGTCTGTTCATTTTAATTAGTCGTCTACTTTGGAGCTTGTCAGAATTCAATAGTTAACTCTGCATAAATTATCTTTTTTTTGCAGCGTGTAGAACAAACTGAACTCTACAAAATGACTACCATTCTCTATGATATCGATAATATTTCACACTTGAAATAACTTTGTAATTTTCTCCATATGAAAGTTCAGTACATTTGTTTCATGTACTGGGTCTCAATTACATAGGGAGACGTCATAATATATTCATGTCTACTGTCACAAAGGTCATTGATGCCGTATATAGTAATAACAGGCGGTCCGTGGATGTGTCGCTTATATCCCATGCTCAGTGAAATTGCCGAGTGATAAACCGCACACGCCTCAGTAGTATATAAAACGGATCTCGTTGCGCATTGACCTACTTCTGCGGAGCATGCGGAGCTCACGCGACGATCACGTGATCAAGAGGTCAAGATCACGTGATCGAGAGGTCAAGGTCACTATAGTTCCGTCACGTGACCGGAAGTGACCTTTGGGGTATGTATTCCTTCGCGGTGATGCGACCCGGCGGTGATGCGGTCGCGGGGAAAAGCCTCCGCGAAGAGAAAGTAGTCCCGAGACTTGCTCGGGGGACGCCCGTCAACGCCCGGTGGTGGTGCTGGTAGCTTCCGTGGGGCGGAGCTCGGAGCTCCGGAGCTCTTAGAGCTCGGAGCTGCATGCGTACGATGACGTTTTTTGCGCGCGCATGCGAACGATGACGCCATTTTATTGACGTGACTTCCGGTCACGTGACATCCGGGTCACAGGTCACATCCGGGTCAAAGGTCATTTTCGACCATGTGACCGGAAATGGCGTCATATTGACGTCAACCTCTGGTGCATCGTGTACCCTGTAGCCCTAGGGCATAGGGTACTCCAGGGTACGGGTGCACCAGTAGTTGACGTCATTTCCGGTCACGTGGCCGAAAGTGACCTTTGACCCGCATGTGACCTGTGACCCGCATGTCACGTGAATGGAGGTGACGCCACTAAAATGGCGTCATCGTACGCATGCGCACGCAAAAAACGTCATCGTACGCATGTAGCTTCGAGCTCCAAGAGCTCCGGAGGTCCGAGTTCCGCCCACGGGAGCTACCACCACCACCGGGCGTTGACGGGCGTCAACGCCCGGTGGTGATGGTGGTGGTGGTGGTGGTGTCTCTACATATTGGAATGAACACGTGTCCCTCCCGAAATGACCGCTTTCGTTACAACTTCTACTGATGACGTCACCAATGACGTCACAGGTGACGTGGACACGCCTCAAGTCGGGGTTTACACACCGAGGGCTTCACTTTGACACCCGACACGACGCATTCGGACCTAGGATGGTCCCTCTTTACCCTAAACACATTCCTTCACATCCCAAAATACCTACTTTGGCTACTACATCTACTGATGACGTCATCGATGACGTCACAGATGACGTGGACACCCTCAAGTCGTGGTCTATACCAAGAAAGCTTCATTTTGACACCTCCCACGACGCATTCGTACCAAGAGTGGGCCATCTCTACCCCAAACATCTTCCTTCCCAACACCAGAATGCCTACTTTGGCTACAATTCCTACTGATGACGTCACCAACGACGTCACAGATGCCATGGACAAACCTCAAGTCGTGGGCTACACCCCGAGGGCAAAAAGATGACACCCCCACACGACGCATTCTCACCAAGGATTGGACCTCTCTACACCAAATACCTTCCTTCACTCCCCCAAAATGCCCACTTTCGCTATTACTCGTACTGATGACGTCACAGATGACGTGAACATCTCAAATCGTGGTCTAGACCACGAGAACTTCACTTCGAGACCTCCCACGACCTATTCGGACCAATATTTAGACCGTGAATGGTCCATCTCTACCCAAAACACCTTCCTTCACATCCCAAACTGTCCACTCTGGCTACTACTCCTACTGATGACGTCACCAATGACGTCAAAGATGACATGGACATTTCTCAAGTCGTGGTTTACACCACCAGGGCTACAAGATGACACCTGCCACGAAGCATTCTGTCCACGGATGGTCCATCTCTACCCCAAACACCTTCCTTCACTTCCCCAAAATGCCCACTTTCGCTACTACACCTACTGATGACGTCACCAATGACGTCACAGGTGACATGTGCATCCCTCAAATCGTGGTCTACACCCCGAGCGCTACGAGATGACACCTTCAACGACGCATTCGGGCCACGGATGGTCCCTCTCTACCCCAAACACCGTCTTTCACACCCCCAAAATGCCCGCTTTGGCTACTACTCCCACTGACTTCAACAATGACGTCACAGATGACGTGAACATCCCTCAAATCGTGGTCTATACCACGAGAACTTCACTTTGACACCTCCCACGACGCATTCGGACCACGGATGGTCGACCTCTACCCCAAACACACCCACACGCATCCCACGCGCAGATTGACGCAACTTGCAATAAAGAATACGCCATCCTGACTCTACCCCACGAGAGCTTCACACTGATAACCCACACGGTCCATATGGATCAGGGGTGGTCCATCTCTACCCCAAAAGAACCCCCACAATTCCTGCTTTCTATATTACGGCCGGACTGCGCATGCGCAGAATAATGAAAATGGAAGATGCATTAGTCCAGTCAGACGCTCCTCCACGAGAGCTTCAAAACAATACCTCATACGACCCAATCGGACCATTTGGGGCTTATCTAGACCTCAAAACGTCCACCCTGCGCTATTTACCCACTGAGCATGCGTACAGTGACTTTTTCCAAAAATTTCACCGCTTAGCTTCGAGACCCTGCCCATCGTGTTCCCACAACCCATATCGCAATGTCCAGGCGTGAATTGCCCAGTATAGACCTATCCACTGAGCCAGTAGGCCTATGTGCCTATCCAGACCTCCCCGAAATTTTCAAAAAAATTCACCGCTTAGCTTCTTGGCCCCTCCCATTATGTTCTACAGCTCGAGGCAAAGGAAACAAGACCCCACAACCCATAGTAATATCCACAAGAAAAAAATGACCACCCCCATACCCAATACAGGTATTTCCCGTATAGATGCAAATGTTCGAATAAGCGTGTCAATACGGTTTTGAGGAAACCTGTATGAAGACACTGAGGGTTCCCCACTGGCCATTTAACATGGGTAAATAGATGGAAATAACGTCGCGGCCCCTGTGCATTCCATTGATGCTTCGGAAGGGCAGATAGAGGCTATATATTGTCCCGAAGAGGGTCGGACATTGCCGGAGGTGATCGGACATTGCCGGAGATGACCGGACATTACCGGAGATGACCGGAGATTGCCGGACATTGCCGGACATTCTCCCCCTCGTATTTGAAATATTCGGCACTATTTTCTCTTCGCGGATGCTTTTCCACACGACCGCATCACCGCTGAGGAATACATACCCCCAAAGGTCACTTCCAGTCACGTGACGGAACTATAATGACTTGACCTCTTGATCACGTGATCGTCACGTGAGCTCCGCCTGCACCGCAAAAGTAGGTCAATGTGCGCCAAGATCCGCTTTATATACTACTCGCCTCTATGGCCGTACACGGCATTGTTGACCTTTGTGCTAGTACACGCGAATACATTATGAGGTCTCCCTATGTGTTTGAGCTCAGGTACACGAAACAACTGTACTGCAGTTTTATATGGAGATAATTACAAAGTTATTTGAAGCGTGATATATTATCGATATCACGGAATAATGGTAGTCATTTTGTAGAGTTTTGTATGTTCTACACCATGCAAAAAAGAAAATGTATGCAGAGTTTACTACTTTTTTTAGAGAAGCTCCAAAGTAGACGATTAATTAAAATGGACAGATTATAGTTCTAGTGTATTCGAACAGTCCCGCCATCCGCCAATGGACAATTAGAATTATAGAGTTGATCCCTGGATAATGCCGTCTGGCCGGGATTGCAGTCGGAGGTGCACCGACACTTGGCTGGCCGCATGAACTCTGGTTCTTCAATCAGTGCGCTTTGTTATGTCTTTAACCCAGAATATATTTTTAATCGACGATAACTGGTATATTTTCGACCTTTAGTTGTCTAAGTTATCATAAATGTAAGCTTATAAGTTCGTTCTTGGAATAGTAGGAATATTTGATCCATATTATCATATTTACACCAGTTATCAATATCTAAAACAACCCGCTCCATGTTATAAACATAGAGAGATGATGCGGAAGAACCGAAGCTCACGAGGTCGCCCACGTACTGTGCAAATGTCGCCGACACCGGAGCAAGACAGCATTGCCCAAGGATTAATGAGGAAAGGACCCATTTGTTTTCTGCCATAAGCACAAGTTAGTGATACGTACATGCGCGGGTGGTCAATTTCCATTCTCGGCAACCAGTGATCTGATTGGCCGAGAGTTACTGGTATAATCTGATCTATCTTAATCATATTCACTGAATATCATACCTGGTCATAAGACTAGCAGCACGAGTAGCCAAGTGACGGAAACGTACGTAGTAATGATGCTACCATTACACTCTTGTCAAGATGCCATTAAATCGCCGCCACCAGATATTCAAAGTTACTATTGTATTGCATCTTCACAAATTATTAATTTCGTATCATCATATCTGGATATGGCGTAGTGTTATCGATCTGTTCTTCAGTCTCCCGGGCAATAATAATACGACGCGACGATTCGTCAGAAAGCGTCCACCACAGATTGAACTGGATCGAATTTCATTTTCATTAACATAGAGCAGAGCCGATATTGTCTACGATATGTTTACCTATCTTACATATTACCTGATTGTCGTTCAGATGTTACGTTCGTGGTAGCGTGTACAATGTAATGCAATCAATTCCGAGAAGTCTAACATCGCAAAAATCGTACAGTGAATTATAGCCTTGCTGTCAAAGCGGTGGGCAGGTAGACGCTGGCATTTTGAATTCACGGCAGTTCTCTTATTTACTCTCGTTAAAAGACGCAAGCAAGCAAGATACAGTAGGATATCAACAACCGAAGCTAAACAACAACAGTGCATATGGTCCAAAGTGTTTACACGTATCCGGCGCCGAATAGCGATGAATTTTGTATAGATTAAGAAATTCGAAAACAAAATGGTAGACGCCACCTGTCCTTCGTATTGGAAAGAAGGGGAAGGAACCAGCCTACACAAACCTGTTAACACGATAGTAATGTTCGTCACGATATTCTTTCACTTTTTGAACCTCATATCATTGACAAGTGCAGAAGAAGGTAAAATGTCATACAGATGCCCCGACTGGATTCAAAGGGATGCCTTGGTGTGGGGAGAAATGTGCTATTCATTTCACACAACACCTCGCATGACTTGGCCAAACGCTGTTGACGTTTGCCAGGAGAATGGCGGTGAACTGGTCAAAATTGATAACAATGACCTTAACCAATTCTTTGGCATCGACAATAAGAGGGATTTCTGGATTGCTGCTAAAAAAATCGGCGAAAAATGGTTTTGGTCCAATGGCAGCCCAGTCATATTTACCGATTGGCATGCGCAAAAGTCCCTTAGTCAATTGTTTGCGAAGAATGTTAAACCGATTGAATTGTGTACGATATGGATAAATATGGATGGAAATGGTTTCTGGCATCAATGGGATTGTACCAGTAAGAATCCCTATGCCTGTGAATACCCTGCTGTGCAAAATTACCAAATTTCAACGGGCGTGACCGAAATGGCATCTAATACCCTACCAGCTACAAACTATAGCAATGTTACGAACAGCACCACAAACGTCTCAAGTTCCGATCAAGACAAATTCAATGATAACCAGGAAGTTCCACGAAGAAGCAAGAACAGACGCGGCCAATTCAATCGAATCAAAGGTCCTAACGGCGCTGGGAATACCTGGTTGGTGTCCGAACCCGTCGATACAATAAATGCTCGGTCCTCCTCTGAATGCGCCACGAACTGTCTAAAACAAACCCAGTTCATATGTACCGTGTTTAACATTAATCTGAAAGAGAAAGTATGTAGGTTATATAACTTAACCGATCCCGCGACCGAAAAGATGACAGTCCGTCCGGGCTGGGATCTATGGAGATCTGTGTAAAAATGGGAATATTGAAAATTATCGAGGAAACGTATACACAATTGAACTTTCTAAAGTGCATATGTAGTGAGTGAGTATGAGTGAGTGAATAGGGCTTAACGTCGCTTTCAACATATTTTCAGCTATATCACAACGGGGAAGGGAAGAGAGAGAGGAGGGGAGGGGCGGGTGTAACAGAGCAGATCTAATGCTGCCATTTTATAGTACTGTCCCACTGAAATGTCATGCGTTAGGCAGACATGACACCCCACTCAGTCTCATTTTTACTGACACCTAGCGAACCAGTCCTTGTTCTATCCTCTTATTGTTTAGCGTAAGCGAGGAAGCAACAAGTTCCATTTTCAAGTCATTGGTATGACCCGGCCTGGGATTGAACTCAGTACCTACCGCATGCGCGACCGACGCTCTAACCATTAGGCTACCGAAGTGCGATAAGTGCATATGTAAAATGTAGTGGCTTATATTTGAGAATTCGGGAAAGAAATAACAGTTTTACTTTCTAAGCTCATGTAAGCGTCCAGCATAATTGAGAATAGATATACATGTAGTTAGTCACGTTCACATCTATGTAGGCGTAACATCATTAGCTGTTACGTTTGTGACGCCAAAAATCATTTCTTCTACTGCAGCTGTCTATCGTACAGAGAACTTACCCAAGTTATATTTTAATTTTTCAGGGTCAAAATTGACGGAAACAGCATCGACGGACGTTTGAAATTGGGTTTTCTTCTATGACTTTTGTACAGGTTAGGACAATCCCGCTCTCTAAAATGGAGGTCAAAAAGGTCGATTTTGCTCAATAAATCAGTTCACATAATGAATTCAGCGAAATCCCCTTGAGGCGCACACTGACATAAATTTATCGGCAACAATGATATAAAAAATAAATTGACATCTGTCTGATTTCCATAATAATAGGCCAATAATAGTCGCGCTATTTAAAAAAAAAAGTTTTTTTTTCAAATGGCAAACTAATTTTAGTATATGCAACAATAGATAAATTAATGCGTCTGAAGTTTTTGAAATATTAGTTACGAAGTTATCAAAAGTTATTGAGCAAAAATGACATTTTTTTTTATCTCCATTTTATAGAGCGGGAGCGCCCCAACCTTTTGTAGCACGGATTTTTACCTTTTCTAAAATATCACACATTGAACCAAAATAATATTGTACCGCAGTGTCATGGCAGATATGGTGACGTTGAGACTTGAGTATTTTTTCCTGTACGAATAACAACATTTTGCGCAGATTTAAGTGACCTTTCTTCTTCGCAAAAGTAACAGCTAACGGAGTTCCGTTTACGAAAACGCCACTACTCCTTTAGTGATCAGCTCGTTTAGTTTCAGCAGAAGGCCGAGGCTTTGTGGCTGTCAGTTATTGAATTGACTGAGCTCGTTGCCATATTAGGCAAAATGCCATATGCGATTATGTAGTCGTGGCATCGTGATGAATAATGAATAGCTATTTCATTTGGGTGAAGTGGTTGATAAGGCGTAATTACTGTTTTTTCAAGCGTTTAAATAAATATGCTGATATGCTTCTCCGGTAATTTGTGTAAAGCTCCGTATGGTCGAAAACGTCTGCACGCATTACTAGTACACAAAACCCAAATTGGAGTGATTCGTGCGGAGATATATCAACCTGCATTTCTAGTTTTTTTTTTATTCACGTTCAAATGTAATAACATGTCTCATCTAATAAAAGACCTGGCGCGCTTAATGAAATTTTGCCCTCACGAGGTGCGGTTTGGATGCCAAAATGAAATGTCACGTACATGTGACAAAGAAATTTTTCAGTTAGCGTAAAGTATATTATCTTGTCTTATGCTCTGAGTATTTTGCAGGTCCTGTGTCTTATAGCTTTTTAATAACAGCATCTTGAAGTAGTTTGTTTGAACAAAATGGTCTATTTTGAGGTGAAAGCAGCACCCTTTTCGCTCCTTAAACACATGAAGCCAGTGGAGGACCAATATAACCTTAACCCCTAAATATTGCCCAAACACAGCTTTTAAACTGTTGTGATCCATGATCAGGTATAGTAATATGTTCAAAGTGTTTTCATTTATTTCGGTTTTAATCGAATATATTAGGATGCAGCTAAACAAATTTCTTGTAGAATGGTTTTGATTCGTGATCAGATATATTATATAGCATGTCTATTCTTGTAAATGTGTGATATTTTCTATGATTTATTTCTCTGAGAAATCTCTAGTAGTGACGTGTATCAGTCGTTGCGATTCATTTCGGTGATTGTGATTCATGATCATATGTATTAACATTCATCCGTAGTAATGTGTATTGGGTATTTCGATTTATTACACCGGTTGATCAGATATATATTAGCATGCAGATATAATAAATTGTTTGTTAATTGTTGGGATTCAGGATGAACTACAGTAGCTTGATATTTTAGCATGTATTACTCATACTTTATAAAAACAGCGTTGTGCGTGCTTCTCTCGTCATTTGCGTACACTTCGCCATCCATAAGATGGCTTGCGAATCGTGTGTCTCCATTATCGCGGAGCGATATCCGGTACATTATCGGATTCTGTTCGGCCTTCATCCGGCGGAGAACAGACTCGAGAAATCTGATAAATTACAGGTTTTCATACCACTTCTGAAACAGATATTGCCTGGGCTTACAAAATATATAGGTGTGTATAACTTTCGTATCATCCAAGAGGTGTGGTGGATCTGAAATTTTTAACATTTTAACAACTAGTTAAATAGTGTGTATTGGGTATTTCGATTTATTACACCGGTTGATCAGATATATATTAGCATGCAGATATAATAAATTGTTTGTTAATTGTTGGGATTCAGGATGAACTACATTAGCTTGATATTTTAGCATGTATTACTCATACTTTATGAAAACAGCGTTGTGTGTGCTTCCCTCGTCATTTGCGTACACTTCGCCATCCATAAAATGGCTTGCGAATCGTGTGTCTCCATTATCGCGGAGCGATATCCGGTACTTTACCGGATTCTGTTCGGCCTTCATCCGGCGGAGAACAGACTCGAGAAATCTGATAAATTACAGGCTTTCATACCACTTCTGTAACAGATATTGCCTGGGCTTACAAAATATGTAGGTATGTATAACTTTCGTATCATTCAAGAGGTGTGGTGGATCTGAAATTTTTAACATTTTAACAAGTAGTTCATCACATGACTCGAAAATGGCTGATTGGCTGACGAAGTCACGTGGTTTTGATTTCTGGAAATTCCCTCTTGCAGTTGCCGAAAGTAAGCTGAAAATGGATACACACGATCCCAGGGTCAGTCTTACCGCGTATAGATGACCGAGATGGTTACAGGTTGCTTCCCTCGTTTGATCAAATTTACTTCATATCTAGAAAGTTGTGTATGCAGTGCAGCGATCACAGATGAAATATAATAGCATGCATCTCTAGTAATATGTATCAAGTGCTATGATTTATTCCAGTGTTTGATCAAATACATTAGCATGCCCACCTGGTAAGCTGAATATAAAGTATTGCGAGTCAATGTCCAATATCTTAGCCTATTTCCTTCACTAATTATCTGATTTTTTTTATTACTAATTCCTGTGTACGCATAACATATCAGCATGCATCTGTAGTAATGCTTATCAACAACTGTGATATATTCTAGTGGTTCTGCATACAATGTGATTCATAAACAGGTAGATTAGAATGCATCTCTAGTTAGGTGTATACAATTTGGCTATTTATTCTTGTGTTTACTCAGATACAGTATCATGCATCTCAAGTACCGTGTGTGGTGAATTGTATTTTATGGTAAACCGCTTTTGGTATTTACTTTTAGTAATTTTTTATATAAAAAAAATCTATTTCTGATTTTAAAAAATCTTTTCTTTAAACAATTTTTTTCATGTAACAAATAAAAGCTTATTTCTGATAAAAAAAGCTCTTTTTGATATAAAAAGAGAATTTTTGATATTAAAAATAAACTTTTATTATTGACATAAAAAAACAGGAATGTTGATATAAAAAATAAACTAATAAATACAAAAAAAATAAAAATAAACGAATAAATACCAAAACGGCTTGCCATAGTATTTTCGAGTTTGATAATATATATCAGCATTTATCACAAGTAACGTGTATAAAGTGGGTGTTTCAAGAGCAAATCTATTAGCATGTTAGGAATTATTCCAATGTTTGATATGTATTCGCGATCATCTGTTGTGTATACATTGTTTTAATATATTCTATCGGTTCTCAATCAAAGTGTGTGGTGCAAGTAAACACTAGTTTTATTCAGTGTATCATTCAAAAATAAAGCCTCTGTATACTATAAACGTGGATCTGTAAGGTTCACTGCTGAAAATGGCACAAATGAATACCAAAGTATTACTTATAAGTGTTCGCAAGACGTAGAAATTTCACAAATTACAACTGAAGCATAATTAAAGCCAACCGAGTAATTGGTAAATGGTAATTCACAAGCAAAAATAGTTGTGGAGATTTAAATCGTAGATTTAAACTTTCACTACATGTACATTTTCCACAAATCAATTCTCTATCTGGTTATCTCCCCTGCCCACTACATGTACATGCATGTAGATTTATGAGATCAGGTAGAACGCTTGCAACTTTCCATGGAAGTAGAATGGGAAGAAAACATTTCTGAATACAGGGAAATTATTATGTAAATCATTTGACCACTACTAGATTTTAGAAACTTACCACAAGAAGGCCCATAATACATAATGTTGGAATTAATCCACAATACAGATGGACAGAAAAGTAGACGGACACACAGATAAAAAGAGAACCTGACCAACGAATCATACAGAAGGCACACATACAGATTACATTCTATATTGGACAGAACTTTCGTCGACCTGCCGTCAGTAGTTCTCAAGATATGAGAGTCCGGAGAAAAGAAAACGGGCAGACGGGCGGATAGACGGACGGACAGACAGGGTGACAAGAATACCCTTAGCCCAAATCGGGCTGAAGGGTAAAAAAAAAAAATCAAAACGGTTTATCCCTTCATCCATGTAACTGTGGAACAGCACTGAATTTGCAAATAGGTATAGATAGAGCTAGTGTTCGACAAGTGAGATCTGAATTATTAATAGTGTAGTACAAGTAAGACATACATGTAGTGTATTGTGCAATCGCTAGCGGTCTTTGAAATTTTTATCAGAGACGGATATTTGCATGCACGCATTAGAGTTGTCTCCTTTGTATACAGGGTGTGAACATGTAGATGGCTATTGGATACCACAGGCGCCATGTTGTGTCCTGAATTTTCGCACAGAAATGAAAAATTCCGGTCAGCAAAGCTCGATAATCTGATCGCACTACCCACAGACTGACATAGACACAGTAAAGTACATATAGGTGTATGTTTATTACTTATCCCTACCTGGCCGGGGGGGGGGGCAAAATGCCTCCCCACCTACCAAACTTTCTGTGCTATCTCCGGAACGACAAAAATGGAGAGCTGAAACTCCGTGACTTTATACCCATCATTTCACGGGTATACGGAAACACCGATACCAGAGTTTCAAACGATTGTGTTTTGAAACCCCGCAATGTGTGTTTGAAAACGCGCCGTGTTGTTATATTTGAGACACATAAACACCGACACAAAGATTTCAAAGACTGCTTTTTGAAAACTCATATCGCGGATTGGGGCATTTGTTCACCGATTCACAGGTTTGGTCTATCAAAAACGATATACAGGTACTGTAATGCTCAAACCGGATAATCTTCAACTAAGTGATACCGGTAATTAATGGCTCAATTCACCGTAAGTAGTATATAAAACTGAAATTGGGTCCTATTTATGCAAATGAGATGACGTCACGTGACTGACCTTTCCCACCTCCAACACTGAAGAGTTCCAATCTAGGGGGAGGTAACTCTGGGTGACTATAGTTCCGGCAAAGGTCCCTGGGTATGTATATTCTTCCGCGGTGATGCGGTCTGGCGGTGATGCGGTCGCGGAAGAAAGCGTCCGCGGAGAAAAAGTAGTCCCCAAAATTTAAATACGCTGCATGGTCCGATTGGGTCGAGTGAGGTATCCATGTGAAGCATTCGTGAAGGGGCATCTGATGGGCTGGGTGTGGGGTTGAAATATCGTCATTCTGCGCATGCGCAGTATATAAAACTGAAATTCCCGCCCATTTATGCAAATTTGTGGCGGTCACGTGGCGGCTCTCAGCCAATCAGAAGCGAGTATTTTGCCCCGGTGCATTATGGGCCATATCCAAGATTGATTTCAGTTTGACTGAATCTCCACATTGGGCATTGATGCATTATGAATAAAACACACAAGACAGGGTTTTTTGGTGACATCTTTTTTTTGGTTTTTATTCAGTAACAACAACAACGTGAGAACAACCATGTGAAAACTCAAGCCCAGAACAGGGGGTGCCTTATCAAAGGCGGTTGGTACCCATACAATTATTGAACCTATATGCAACAGTTAATTCGGTGCAATATCATCAGTACTCATAGAACATATATATCAAAGGCGTTTGGTACCCATACAAATTGAATTATAGAACAGTTCCTTAGTCCAGTGGAATATTCGCAGTGTTCGTATTTTTCACTCTAAATGTCAAGATAGGTTGTAGTCACACCATCGGGCAGGACTTTGCGCTTGGGGTAAAAGTATGTGAAGGCGTCCCGTTCCTGGGTATACGAGCGCATCTGGTGGTCGATGATACGGAAACCTCGGTTAGTGCCACTCGCACTGGCCTGGCTCTGGAGGACATTCAGGTACAGAGCCTTGCTGATGTTAGAGTCGCGTCGACTCACCCCCTTACAACTGAATTTGTTGTCATCGCCGTCACAAAAAGTAAGTTTTCGAACACAGGGCGATCATGGCATCACCGCTCCACTCTAGTTTAAACAGGCCGGGTGTCCGCTTGTCGTAGGTGTAGTGGTCGCGTCGGGGTAGCCACTGGTCCCGTTCCGCCTCATATTGTGCACGTAATTCTGGTTTGACGAGTGACTCCCAGTCCGGGTTGGAAACGGCCATGTATGCTGAGTCGGTATCCATTTCTATCAATTGCCAATCGGATGGGTCGAAATACACGCCCATGAAATCGTATATGAATTCCAGCATTCGCAGTTTGGCCAGCTGGTACACCATACATCCTATTTGGAGCGGCAGGTTATAGGTGATGGTCTTTTTGGCTGACGTCACTTCGTAGGTGGTGTCGTCAATCATCTCCATGTGTCGGTATAGCGGCGAATTCACTTTTTTGCGGGCTTGTTTCGTGGTACAAATGTTCACGGTTACGTGACGGTCCTGGTTCGTTACCGTTTTTCCATATCCGCTGTTCCCAAGTAATTTCATCGTTTCCCCGATGAGGGCTTTGCTGGGGTCGGCGTCTCCTTGGCGACGGGCGGTAGTCACGTCGTTCGCGAACTTCTCAAAACAAGCCTGGGGGGTGAATTCTATGACTTGGTATATTTTCGTAATTTCCAGTCCGTGCCGCATATACCACTGAAGCAGAGGGGTACCGAGCAAGATTTTTTCGCCAAACATGCTGCCGATCAACATACGCTGTGGTCGCGTTAGGTAGTCGTGTTCTTCAGCGTATGTGCGCATATGGGCTCCGATATCATCTCGACTCACCTCGGTGTTTTTGAAGATGGGTGGACATTCACCAAACGTGTCTTTCAAGTGGTCAGGGACGTGCAGATCACATTCCACGAATCCATAGAGGTCTCCCGTCTCAACAGTGCGTAGGATGTCGGTCATGGTGATAACAGTCCGATAATCCAGTAGTCGGTCGTGAGCGTGTAAGAACGAGTATAACTCCGGTTGACGACGTTGCATGTGGTGGAATTCACATTCCCATAGCTGTTCATAGGCATAGCCCAGTCCACAAATGTAATCTCGATTCTGCTGTACTTCTTCACGTAAGGCGGCCGGGGTCAGTCCACGGCGCTCGTTATAGCGCCCTCCCGCGAACGAACACTCATGACCGTGCCAATAACAGCCGTGAAATTGAAACACGGTCGGTACTGTATTGATGATAGCAAATCCGTCCACGGGAAGGCGCCTATCTCCAATTCGCTTTTCCGTGTGGTTGGCTTGGTGACGGATAGTGACGCCTCGTCACTGACTTTCCCAATCCAACCATTGTTCTGCTTGATGTTTCGTAGATCGTTGAGCTCTGAATGCTGCACCCTCAGGGAGCCACCGCGTATAATGACCGGCCGGCATGGGTTTACTCAAACACGATAGGTAGAGGGCATTGGCGTCGAATTCTATTATTTTCTCACACAATTTTTCTCCTCGGATATGGGTCAGCTGTTTCTCATGGTACCGATGGAAAATAATACTGGGGCCGCCTACGATATTTCCCTTCAAACATACAAAGAACTTATAGTCATAATCTATACGTGTTGGACGAGTCTCTTCACTCACCGTATACACGCACCTCAATGAAATGCCCGCTCCAAACCTAGACCAAATACACGTACTTGGTCTGTGGGCTGATTTCATTGGCTCTCTATTTTTTACTATAGTGCGCTTGCATTCTAACCTTGATGGGTGACATTTTGGCCCCATCCTACACCACTGATTTCAGTTTGACTGAATCTCCAGATGCATTATGAATAAAACACACAAGACAGGGTTTTTTTTTTTTTGGTGAGATCTCATTTTTTTTTATTCAGTGAACAACAACAACGTGAGAACAACCACGTGAAAACTGAAGCCCAGAACAAGGGGCGTGTAATTAATTGAAGCCCAGAACAAGGGGCTTGTACATTGAAAGAATTCAAGCACAGAACGGGACTTGTACATTGAAATGATGGGCGGCCCAGTCATAGACGAGTACATCTCGGTCCTCGGCCTTGGGGTACTCGTCAAACATGTGGACGATGGTAGATAAGGGTCTTCCCCGGCATCGATGGTACAGGTAAAACAAGCAATATTGTCCGCACACCATACTGTCCAGGCTTTGCAACGTTTTAGTATTCCAACACCACGTCTCTGTGCCTTGATCCATGAAGTCTGTTAAATCGGGATGGAGGGGTGGTAGGCCGTACGGGTCAAAGTATTCACCCTGCTCTTCTGTCAAGTACACGGCCACCCAGTGTTCACCGGGCCGATCCATCGGGTCTGTATTCAGGACATAAGCAGCCGGATACACACGGTCTAATGGGAACACATCTCGGGCGAACACCCCTTGAAAGACCCTACGTGTTCCTGGGTCAGTCTCCAGCACGGTGGTTATCTGGTCTGTATCCATGTTAGGTGGCGAAGTCACACAGCACGTTACGACTTTTATCGATTTGAATGATGTTGTCAAACTCAGCGTAGCAGATCGCATTGATGGTTTTCGGTAAAGGTGTGCCGAAGTGCAGTTCCAAGCGTAAGTTGCCTTTCTTGACGAGACTCAGTTGATGATCGTTGTCTAAGGTGGGAGTCAGATCGAAACAGAACAATGTGTATCCTTTGCCGAAATCGTCTCGACTGATCATATTTCCCTCGTCTTGGTTGATTTGGCCGGTTGCTGTGAAGAGGTTCAGATAGCTCCGGATGTAATTGTCCGTTCCAAAGTTAGGTTGTAAGGGGCGTGCCGGTACCTGTTGGCCATCCACATGCAGGGCCACGAAATTGATGTTGAACGCTTTTAGGTTGAACGGATTCCTCGAGAGAGTCCCATTATAACTCACGTTCTCCACACAAGCTAGGGTTAAACGCTTGGGCAAATCCCCCAGGAACAGGTTTTCTTGATTGACAATCATATTGCCTTTAGGAACGGAAAAGACCTTGGTCTGTACTCGTCGAATGCGGTACTGGGCTGGTTTTTTCTCCAAGGCTCTGATGTGCCCCAACTGTACACCTGGGCTGGGTTTCACTTTGCGTACAAACAGACTTGCCTCTTGGATGACAATGTTATACTCGAGGTCCTCATTCGGGGCCATCATGGCAAACGCAGGCGTTGCGCGCACTAGTCGTATTTTGACAGGTACTCCATTCAAGAGGTATCGGTCCTGCATGAATAAGTCCGCATGCAGACGTCCCATCATATCGACCGATTGACTCTCTGCTGTGAAATCCACTCTCTCCGTATAGCCGGCGTTATCAGGACTCGCTTCCATGTTGCCTGGGGTATCTCGGTAGAACAACGGGGCTGTCAAATACGACTTTTTAGCGTCACGCCCGTAGGATAACAGTGTTTCGATGTAGGCTCGGTACGGGTACGTGTTCGTCGAGGCGCTCACCAGTTTATCACTCAGGGCTATATCCACTTGCTGGAATAGCGAATGAAGCCAGAGATTCACTGGTCCCACGGGTGCCTCTGCTTTCAGGACTGTCCCATCTTTATTGGTGATTTTAGCTTTCACATATAGGTACGTATGGGCTAAATCCAGGTAGGTCGTATCTGCGTTGGTGATGGTGAATTCAATGGGGCCTGTGGCTGTAATGCTGGAAAGGGGCAGATGTTCCACCCATTGACCCTCTTCGGCACTGGTCTGAGTAGCTGGGACGGTCCATAAATCAAATTCACTGTTGGTAGAAGGACACGACTCGGCATGGATGAAAGCCATCCTTAAGAAAAGATATCCTTGGTCTTCTTCGATGTGCGTCGTCGCTGGGTCGGTCGTCGACTGGTGCGTGGTCTCGGTGGGGCAGCTCTTTTATTCCCTACGGTGCGTTGTGCTTTGGCCACCAAGACGCCTCCCGCTTCTTTGGCCCGCCGTTTCAAGGATTCTTTGGGTGCCGTACCCCCCAAGACATCACCAGCCACTTGCAGTCCACTGCGCACCGCTTGTTTGCCGATCGCTTTGACCCCACGCGTCATCAAGGGCAGAAACGTTTTGACGATGCTCCCGAGTATGTTCCCCAGTCCATGGCCTCGTTGCATGCGTGTACCCGCAAAGACAGGAAAGTTACCCCCGGCCTGTTTGGTGTAATGATCGACGTAACTGGCTGTATGGCATTGATAAGGCACCTTCATTATGCAAAGTGAACCGCTCGGACTTGACGGAAATGAAGTGTCAGCACCACTTTTCCTCGTTCGAATGCCATCGGTCGTCCCGTGTCGTCTCTTATATCGATGACGATGGAGCTAATATCGGTCTGACTGACCGGTAGATACACGATATGCCTGAAACTGTGGGTGACTTGAGCTCCATACGTGCCTTTCACCGGGCAGACGCGCAGTAGAGGTACGTTGCTGTCGCCGACAATGTGTGCATCGACCACGTCCGAGTAGACGTACAGCCCATACATACCACCACGCATGTCCATCGGGATGTGGGCTATCTCGCCGGTGGGGCCAGCGTACCCCTGGTAATTGAAACCCAGCATTTGCTGTAGGGTAAGACTGAGTTCGACACTCACGTTGGGGCTGAGCGTGAGATTGGCCTTGTCGTTATGTGCGTTGTAATCGAAGTCCACATGATTTTTGAAGGGGAAAGATTTGATGGGTTTTGAAGTATTCGTGACGTCTCGTAGAGACTTATAATGCATCAGACTTCTCAGTCCACCCATGAACTCCTTGGGGGTATCGTATTGACCTTCGGGTAGTTTGAGTCGAGTTTCTTGTCCTTCGTAGGTCACCTCGTACCATACTTCATTGGCTCGCACGTTGTACCACGAGTAACGGTATTGGATATCCACGAGTCCACATTCCCAGCGTCCAGGTAAATGCAACGGTTGTGGTAACTGGGTCACGTACTTGGTCAAGGTGTTGTCAGGAAACACATCAGCCGAGCTGTTACTGGGTAGGGTGAGGTAAAACATGATGACTGAGCTGTCCTGCTGCTGCTGTTGGTTTTAATACTTCTCCCAGCCCTTGGGCGCTAATCGTCGTGATGGTCGCGGTGATTTATCTCTTGGTGGTTGCAGGGGGTGGCGTGGTAAAAGGGGTGAAAACGTAGATGCCCGCCGTGGTGGTGATGTGGGAGGTGACTCCGGTTCCCAAGGTTCTGGTGGTGTACTCACATTCTGCATAAAGGCCCAGCGCTGAGGGTTGCCCACCAATTCCTGTGGTACATGCATGTCTTTCAAGCCTTGAGCGAAGACCTCCCATCCTCGAGGATTCGTGTGCGTCCTGCGTTGACGCATCAGGTCATTCACTAAATCCGTCATGTGGGTCCCGGGGACCACCTGATTCTGTACCAGGAGTTCGCCTTTATCATTCCAAGTCATGTTAGGATTCTGTTTCATCCGTTGTAATACCAGGCCAGCTTGTTTCTTGAACGAGGCAGGTACACTCTTCAGGACTTCGTCTTCGACCCACTGTGGGGCTGTGGAAGGTACTCCACCCGGCTGTTGGAACGGTGCTGAGGTCGGCGGTGTGTCACGTGGTGATGGTGGTGGTGGAGCAGAGAGGGTTTTGTATTGGTCCATGAACGTCATGTACCGCTGAAGCGTCTCATTGTACCGTTGTACTTTCTCACTATCGCTTAACCCCGGTCTCTGTAAGATCTGTTGCATCTCTCCATCGAGGGTGTTTATCGTCTTCACCGTAGAAGGGACAGGGTAGGGCGATTGGAGGTTTTGAAGGAGCCGAGGTTCGACGAGGACCATTTTTTTCGTGTGGTTCATTGTCGGCCGAAGAGTCCACCCAATACTGGACCCAACACGGAAGCGGCCAACGGTGCTAAGATAGCCCCTAGAAATCCGCCTTGCTGTAACACCTTTTTCTTTTGTGTTTGAGACACTCGCTTCTGGACTAAGGTTCTTAGACCTGTCTTATGCTTGGCCAACTTGGTCTTCTGAGCCGGAGTCAGTGGTACGTAGCCTTTTAAGATATTGAGTCCAATCTCGCACAGACAGCACACGAGAGCAGGGTCCGCACCGCGTACAATGGTTCGGACTAACTCGGGTGGGGCCGTCTTCAATACACGGAGCGTGGGAGCGTGCTTCCGTACTCGAGCAGACATCCTGTACAACTAATGCTAGAACCCACAATTCTGCTCTTTTTATCTACTTCAGAGAACATAACCCTGCTGTGGTATTCATTCTTTTTTATTATCCCCATCATCAAAACACACACACACCCCAGCTGGGGGAGCCACTGTAGGTGTGTTTACATTATTTTTGCATGTACACGTGGTGCGTCTCTCCGGGAAAGATGCCGGTCCGTAGTCGAAGGTGGTCGGGGGTGGTTTGCTTCAGGTCGAAGAACATATACCCGTGCCGAGGGGTTGTGGCATCTTTAAAGGCTTCCAATGCAAACGGTGTGCGGCCGGGATACATCTGTCTCGCCAGGTGCAGCAGTTGAGTGGTATCTCTCGGGTTTTTGAAGACCACCATGTAGTGGGCATTTAAGCTGATGTTCCGATGTTCTTTGTTTTTACTGAACAGATTCTGCACAATGTAGATGATGCTGAGCCGTCGATGGTGGCTGCCTTTGGTAAAGAGTTGGGTGACCCGCGCATCCGTCTCCGCCATGAGATCATCCAGAACCACCAAGGTGTCGGGTTCCAAATCGGCCAGGTTAGGTAGGCCTTCCACGAACGTGATGTGGGGCATTGCTGCATACGCTTCCTGCCATTCTCCGTAACACCACACGACTCTGGCAATGGGTGGAGTGATCATGCTGTCGGCGTGTTGAAGGAGCTTCCTGACGAAGTGCGTTTTGCCGGAGCCCGTCGGTCCTGCGATGACGCAGGTGAAGGGATGCTGCCACCGAGGGTCCATGGTTGGAGGTGTATCCGTTGTCGTGGTAACCCGCTCTTGTAAATTTGGTACGAGTGAACTGGAGTGGTGGCGGTGGGCACAACGTCGGTTGTCGTTGTCTGTTCACGTTCAGGGATGATGATGGTGGTGATGGGTACAACGTGGGTCGTCGTCGTTGTCGGTTCACTGTGAGGGATGAAATCCGGTGGGTCTTCAGACGTAGTGGATGTTCTTGGTGTAAGTGTGGAGCTTACACTCGTTGTGGCTTGTACACGGGGTGTGGCGGTGGTGGTGACTGGGCTGGATACGACTGGTGCTCTCTGTAGACCGGTTTCACTGGTGGCTGGTGTTCTCAGTTGGTTAAGTAACGTGCTGACATAGGCTACGTCGTAAAACACACCTCCGTACAACACACTCAGCAGGGCTAGCACTAGTACACCAAAGCCTACTTGCACTTTGCGCGTTTTGGAAGACGCTGTGTTCAGAGACGGTTGCACCGTGTTCATGGTTGGACGTGGAATGAAGGAGGACGGTAGTGGTGTCTGGTTTTATAGCCGTTTCACCTGGTTGGCAGCGACCCAGGAATTGAAGGAACTGGGCCAGCCTTGCCATTTCACGAAATGAAACAGTTTGCCACGTCGACGTTCCGTTTTCAAAATCTGTTTCACCGTGTAGTAGTCTTGCTGTGATTTTACGACAGGCTGTAATTCCATCTCGTAAAACGTGCCTAGCAGCGGTTCCCCTTGAAGATCTTCCAGTTCATAGACTCGCCGCTGTCGGGGTAGGCGCCGTTTAACCAGGAAGTGCTCATCGCTCCAGTTGGGCAAGTAACTTTTCTCGAACTTGCCCTTGACTTTACTGATCCGTACAGGGTCCCCGACCTTGAACATCTCCTTCGTCGTTCGCTGCGATGGCCTGGGGTACAAGACACGCCGGACTTGGGCTTCATTGCGTTGGGTCACGGTAATGGGAGCTCTCTGTATACTTCGATGATAGGCTCGATTGTAACCCCTCACAGTTTCGGGAGAACATCGATGTACCGCCGTGTATTCTTATAGGTGAAATATTTATACATGCGACCTTTAAATGTCCTGTTGAACCTTTCCACCACGGATGCCTTGGTCTCGTTGTACGTATGGAAGAAAAACACCTTCTGGGCTTTCAGAAAGGCTTGGAACGGTCTGTTGAGGAATTCTGTGCCTTCGTCGGTTTGCAAATACAAAGGTTTGCGCCCGGTCTTGAAGATGTCTTTGAACGCCGCTATGAGATTTGCCCCCGTTTTCGTCCGGATGGGTACCACCCACGCATACTTGGATAGGATATCGATGCACGTCAAGATATACCGATTCCCATCGTTGTGTTTGGCAAAGGCGCTCATATCGACCAAATCCGCTTGCCACTGGGCATCTATTCCTCCCACGATGACCCGGTTCCGTAGAAAATGGCAACGGACAGCTCGATGTAAGGTATAGGTGTCTTGTTTTCTTAACCAATCTCGGACTTGGGTACGTTGTATCCCCTGGGGTTTGGCCGCTCGATAGAGAGCCGACAATGCACTATAGGCCGCCGGACTGTCGGGACTGTAGTATAAGTTATCCAACACCTTCTCCCAGTGCTTCATGGTGACACAATGATGATGGACCCGGAGAGTATGGTTTATTTATAACAAGTTTCTACCACCGTTGTGTTGACTCAGTTCAGCCGGGTAATCAATGGCATCGTCGTCGGGTTCATGACTAGACAGTTGTTCATGGGGTTCAGCCAGCGTGTCCTCAATAGCACGAGCCCACCCCAACTCGTCTGATGATCGTTCGTCCGGTGTAAACAGCTGGTCCACAATAGGCACCACTTTCTCCAAGGCTGTCCACAGATCGGGGTCTAGGGTGAAGCCTCGCGTATGGTCTTGGTAGCGGCCCAGGCGTGCGAAGAAAGGCCCACGGTATACGTAGATGGCATTGTCTATGTGGATGAGGTGTCCATCGAGCTCGCCGCTCAACACCCGTTTAAAATTGGTCCAGCCGTCACGCTGTAGCGTCACCGTAGTGGATGTGGACTCCGGATCCCACCCACAGACATCCCGGTCTTCCACCAGGGTGACTTTATCTTCATAGACGTGTAACCCCACCTGGGGTGTAAGGGGCAGGATGGCTCGTAGGACGGATGACATGCTTGCTCCAATGTCGAACGGTGAATGACACACACTCTGTCTGACCTTGGTATTTATAGTGTCAATACCACAGCGCCAGGGTCAATAGGGCACAGACTAGTATGAGGCCAACCAGCCGGCGCTGGTTCCGGCGTGAGCGCTCGTGGTCCATAGCCCGAGCATCAAGGATGGCTGTCATAGTCCAGTAGTGGTGAGTAATGGCACGCCTCTCCATCGAGTGCACTCTGTGGAGGACCGCTTCTGTGAACTCGTTCAGGATCTTGTTTCGTCCCTCGTTGTCGTCGCCATCTGCAAACATGGACCGGACCACTGCTCGGTAACCCGTGAATGAATTCACCACGGTGGCGTACTGTAAAATGCGAGTCGCATGGGGCTGGATCTCCGCCATGGCTCTGCAACCGTAGAAATGAAGGTGTGGGATGCCGAGGGACGTGTTTTATAGACCAGGTCACATCTTGGATATGGCCCATAACGCACCGGGGCAAAATACTCGCTTCTGATTGGCTGAGAGCCGCCACGTGACCGCCACAAATTTGCATAAATGGGCGGGAATTTCAGTTTTATATACTGCGCATGCGCAGAATGACGATATTTCAACCCCACACCCAGCCCATCAGATGCCCCTTCACGAATGCTTCACATGGATACCTCACTCGACCCAATCGGACCATGCAGCGTATTTAAATTTTGGGGACTACTTTTTCTCCGCGGACGCTTTCTTCCGCGACCGCATCACCGCCAGACCGCATCACCGCGGAAGAATATACATACCCAGGGACCTTTGCCGGAACTATAGTCACCCAGAGTTACCTCCCCCTAGATTGGAACTCTTCAGTGTTGGAGGTGGGAAAGGTCAGTCACGTGACGTCATCTCATTTGCATAAATAGGACTCAATTTCAGTTTTATATACTACTACCGTACTTATTTTCTTGAAAGAAGATGGTATTGTAAGACGGGGTTTTTGCCCACAGCCAGCCGACTCATAGGAATGTACATTTCTTCTCTCCATCTGTCAATCACAATGCAATGTACAACTTGTCGTCGGCGGCAACTGTCAGTCAACGGAGCGACTGATCGTTCGATTTCAACCTTTGACTAACCCGTAATCTCCACACGGTATCATGTCATCGGTAAACAATATTTATTTTACGTTTAATTGGTTCATAATGATAGCCTAAAATCTTATTTCAGATATACTGAATGCAATTTGTTTTTACAAAAATGAGAAAGATTGAAATAACTTGTCGACGTCACACCTGTTGCCCTCCTGGGATTCGAACTCGGTAAAAGAAAATTTCAAGGCGCTTGTGATCCAACGTGCGTATCCACTACATCACCACATGCGAACAACTGTGACAGGCTATTTTTAGCCCACCATCATCAGATGGTGGGCTGTTCAAATCGCTTTTCGTCCGTGGTCCGTCGTCCGTCGTCAGTCGTCCGTCGTCCGTCGTCCGTCCGTCCGTAAACAATTCTTGTTATCGCGATTTCTCAGGAACTACTGCATGGATCTTTCTCAAATTTGGTACACAGGTTCCCCTTGGGGTCTAGTTGTGCAAGATACCTTTTCTGGTCCGATTCGAAATCCAATATGGCCACCAGGCAGCCATCTTGGATTTCCCCATGAAACCTTGTTATCGCGATTTCTCCGGAACTACTGCATGGATCTTTCTCAAATTTGGTACACAGGTTCCCCTTTGGGGTCTAGTTGTGCAAGAAACCTTTTTTGGTCCGATTAGAAAATCCAATATGGCCACCAGCCAGCCATCTTGGATTTCCCCATGAAACCTTGTTATCGCGATTTCTCAGGAACTACTGCATGGATCTTTCTCAAATTTGGTACACAGGTTCCCCTTGGGGTCTAGTTGTGCAAGAAACCTTTTTCGGTCCGATTCGAAAATCCAATATGGCCACCAGGCAGCCACCTTGGATTTCCCCATGAAACCTTGTTATCGCGATTTCTCAGGAACTACTGCATGGATCTTTCTCAAATTTGGTACACAGGTTCCCCTTGGGGTCTAGTTGTGCAAGAAACCTTTTTTGGTCCGATCCGAAAATGCAATATGGCCACCAGGCAGCCATCTTGGATTTCCCCGCGAAACCTTGTTATCGCGATTACTCAGGAACTACTGCATGGATCTTTCTCAAATTTGGTACACAGGTTCCCCTTGGGATCTAGTTGTGCAAGATACCTTTCCTGGTACGATTTGAAAATCCAGTATGGCCACCAGGCAGCCATCTTGGATTTTCCCATGAAACTTTATCATCATTTCTCAGGAACTACTGCATGGATCTTTCTCAATTTTGGTACACAGGTTCCCCTTAGGGTCTTGATATGCAAGATGCCTTTTTCGGTCCGAATCGTAAATCCAATATGGTCACCAGGCGGCCATCTTAGACTTCCCCATGAAATTTTTTTATCATGATTTCTCATGAAGTACTGCCTGGATCTTTCTCAAATTTGATACACATGTTCAATTGTGCAAGATAACTTTTCTGGTTCGATTCCAAAATCCAGTATGTCCATCAGGCGGCCACCTTGAATTTCCCCATGAAACTTTGTTATTGCGATTTCTCGGGAACTACTGCATGGATCTTTGTTAAATTTGGTACACAGGTTCACCTTGTCGTCTAGTTGTGCAAGATACCTTTTCTGGTCCGATTCGAAAATTCAGTATGGCCAACAGGCGGCCATCTTGGATTTTCCCATGCAAATTTGTTATTGTGATTTCTCAGGAAGTGCTTCATGGATCTTTCTCAAATTTGGTACACAGGTTCCCCTTATGGTCTAGTTGTGTAAGATACCTTTCTCGGTCCGAATCGAAAATCCAATATGGCCACAAGGCGGCCATCTTGAATTTCCCCTTGAAACATTGTTACAGTGAATTCTCAGGAAATATTTCATGGATCTTTCTTAAATTTGGTACACAGGTCTCACATGGGACCTAGTAGTGCAAGATGCCTTTTTTGGTCCGATTCGAAAATCCAAGTTACGCTTCAAATTAATTCGGTGTTCTCGAGTTGTGACGTTCCATCACAAGAGTCGGCGGATCAAACGGTGGGGCATATTCTATATATTGACTATAGAGAATATCCATACCTTCACCTTCCATATCAAGGAGTTCAAATAATTCGGAATTAAAATGTATTTCTTCAAATTTTAAATCAGCTTTCTCTAGTCCATGCAGTAGCAAGTGAACTGCTCCACCCTTTCGTCTGCCGGTGGGTCGGCTACATGAAGGGACGTCACTCTTGTGACTCAACGTCACAACTCGACAACTGTAGACTACTGCATGTTTCGATCCAAGGGAGATAATCAGGATTCAGGCACTTTCGAAGTTTCAACATTACTGCACGGACCGGATCCCTTCAGTGTTAAGTAGTGTACCATCTTACTATTTTCGAGCATGGTATCTTAAAAGAGATATCTCAAAATAGCCGTATAAACAGAACAGAATTAGCATTCGTTCTTAATTATAAAATCTTAAGTATTGGTCTTAAGTATTGAAGATTGGTCTTCGCTTCCAGTACCCAATGATGACATGTGCAAACGAGAGATCCTGAAGGATCTTGGCGCCCACCATTGTCCGATAATTGTAAGCTAATGACAAGAGGATCTTTTTGTCCATTGTTACTAGGAACAAGCGATTGATTTGTAATTTTGTTTACAGAATTCCGAATCTGAGCGAAAAAAAATCGAAAAAGGGACACTGGAAAACACCAAGATATAATCTAAGTTTCAGGAGTTTCAAGATTTCTAGAAACTGTACTTATGTCGGTTGTTATAATACAAGACTACAAGTTAGTCTGAAAGTGAATGTACATGTACAGAGGATCCTTCGTCTTCGTTTTGTAGTATTTTTTTATTTTTTTATTTTATTTTTGCACGGGTCATCATTGGGTAGAAAGCGAAGACAAATACACTTTGGCATGAGCTATGAAACATACTTAAGATTTTATAATTAGGAACGAATGCTAATTCTGTTCTGTTTACTGGGCTAGTTTGAGACATATCTTTTACGATACCATGCTCGAAAATAGTAAGATGGTACAATACTTAATACTGAAGGGATCCGGTCCGCGCAGTAAATTTGAAACTTCGAAAGTGTCTGAATCCTGATTATCTACCTTGGATCGAAACATGCAGTAGTCTACAGTTGTCGAGTTGCTGACGTTGTGTCACAAGAGTGACGTCCCTTCATGTAGCCGACCCCCGGCAGGCGAAACGGTAGGGCAGTTCACTTGCAAACTGCATGGACTAAAGAAAACTCGAAAAAATAATTTTTAATTCCGAATTATTTGAACTCCTTGATATGGAAGGTGAAGGTACGGATATTCTCTATAGTCAATATATAGGATATGCCCCACCGTTTCATCCGCCGACTCTTGTGATGCAACGTCACAACTCCGAAATACCATATTAATTTGAAGCGTAACTTGGATTTTCGAATCGGACCAAAAAAGGTATCTTGAACAACTAGGCCCCATCTGAGACCTGGGTATCAAATTTCAGAAAGATCCCAGCAGTACTTCCTGAGGAATCACGATAGCAAAGTTGCATAAGGAAATTCAAGATGGCTGCCTGGTGGACATATTGGATTTTCGAATCGGACCAGAGAAGGTATCTTGCACAACTAGACCCCAAGGGGAACCTGTGTACCAAATTTGAGAAAGATCCATAAAGTAGTTCCTGAGAAATCGCGATAAAGTTTCTTGAGGAAATCCAAGATGGCTGCCTGGTGGCCATATTGGATTTTCGAATCGGACCAGAAAAGGTATGTTGCACAACTAGACCCCAAGGGGAACCTGTGTACCAAATTTGAGAAAGATCCATGCAGTTCTTCCTGAGAAATGACGATAACAATGTTTCATGGGGAAATCCAAGATGGCTGCCTGGTGGCCATATTGGATTTTCAAATCGGACCAGAAAAGGTATCTTGCACAACTAGAACCCAAGGGGAACCTGTGTACCAAATTTGAGAAAGATCCATGAAGTAGGTCCTGAGAAATCGCGATAGCAAGGTTTCATGAGGAAATCCAAGATGGCTGCCTGGTGGCCATATTGGATTTTCGAATCGGACCAGAGAAGGTATCTTGCACAACTAGACCCCAAGGGGAACCTGTGTACCAAATTCGAGAAAGATCCATACAGTAGTTCCTGAGAAATGACGATAACAATGTTTCATGGGGAAATCCAAGATGGCTACCTGGTGGCCATATTGGATTTTCGAATCGGACCAGAAAAGGTATCTAAGCAAATCGAGTGAATTATCAGGTTTATCTGTTGATCTGGAAGGAAATTATTGCACGAAAGGCGTGCTAAACGGTCATATTTCATCCTAGAACGACCGTTGCGGAGATCAAGATGGAATACTTGGATTTACCTGTGATTTTATTTGGACAATGTTGAGCTACTGACTAGCTTCGGTTCCCCGGCTTTGCGGCCATTGTGAAAATCCCGGGCGTCTCATGAACAAAGGAATGTGAGTAATGTCAGTGCTAATTGACTTTGAACTGTACTAGTGAGGTTCGCTGAACTGATATAAACACCCCAAAAACTATCTATCGTAGAATGGCATCCCAGCTAGATAAAACTGAGAGTACCAATAACAAACGCCCTTTGGAGTCAACATCCTCGTCCGAGGCGTCTTTTCAAACCAGCACCCCCAAACCAAACCCAGCCCCAAAACCTAACAAACAAGACAGAAAAAAACAAAAAGCGGATACTGAAGCCCAAAACTCCACTTTTGTGAAAATGAACACGCAGGGTACAGAGGATCGTTTCAATATTGAGCGGTCGTTAAAATCAATCACTTCTGCCCTGTCAGAATTAAAAGCCGAAGTGGCTGAAATACGAGCCATGAAAGAAACCACGGTTTCAACAGATGAAATGGAAACAGCGGTAGATAAGGCGGGAGATAAAATAACAAGAAGTTTAACCCACAAAATAGAGGTCCTGGAGGGGGAGGTCTTTAAGTTGAGAGAGGAAAATGACAAACTGAAAAAACAGCTACAAGTCTCTCTCGATAAGCTCAGCGATTCAGTTGAAATTATTCAAGGTACTGATAGCAAACTGAATGATTTAGAACAGTATACTCGCAGGGCCAACATTAGGGTTTGGGGGATAGAGGGTGACGAGAGGGGTGAGAGTTGGGAACAGTGTGCTGAAAAAGTAAAAGAATTGCTGAACACAAAACTGGAGATGGGGATTACAACTAGGGACATAGACATGGCTCACAGAGTTGGAAAAAAGTACAGCGATTCACCCAGACCAATGATCGTGAAATTTGTTCGTCGAAAACATAAACTAGAATCAATCTACCGAAGAAAAATGTTGAAAGGATCCAAACACGTGATCAGAGAAGACCTCACCAGGAAAAATCAAACAGTCCTCATGAATGCAGTGGCTCGAGATACGATCGATGGAGCCTGGACCACCAATGGAAAAATCCTAGTGAAAACCAGAAATGGAGATATTCATGCAGTTAAAACGATTGAGGACATTGACAAGATCGCTAAGTCAGACGGGACAACCCCACTAGTAACAGATCGGCGATGGAGAAGTTTTGAGAACAGAGGTGGACGTGGCTGGGGTGGAGGGGACAGGCGTTCTCCCACCCCGAGTGAGCGCGGACGCAGACCTAGCTCCCAAGTACATCCTAGAGGAATTGACTATCTACAGGACTATTGATCCGATTCAGCAAATTATCGGAACTTTTCCTAATTAAAGCAGAATTTGACATATTAGTACATCCCGATGCATGCGCATAAGCACCCAAACTATACCATCCTAGAATAGCGACGTTAAACCCTATTCACTCACTCACTCACTCCCATCCTAGAACGACAGGCCAATCTACGAACATCTCTTAAATGACAGGTTCTTTTCTTCGGTCGATACTTCGTGTGGGTGCTGTTGACTGGGTCTTTGTGTCGTTGAAAAGGCACAGGTCTAGACACATTGTTGTCCCCAGACTTGGCTATTGTATCTCAGACTTGGCTATTATATGCATTGTCTCGTGATTCTTACATAAAGTATGAACCTTTTCTTCCGGGAGTTTATGGGTCTACTGTCAACCATTCAACAACCAAAGCTCAAAGTACCTTAAGTACCAATATAGGCTGGCGAACGGTAGTCAGTACACACACTGTAATAGTTTTAATATTTCATGTTTACTATCTGGCTTACCTGCGGATAACCATTGGCTGACCGAGTTGGTGTGCAAAGTAGTATATAGTTTAGTACACGTCCATGGAATCTAATATGGTGTACGTCTTTTATATAAATTGTCGCTTTCCCGAACGAGACCAGCATGTCAGAATATGGGTACACAAAGCTACAAGAAAGCATAGAACTATTGCATATAATGCCACCTCCCTTCGTCCCATTGCTATACACGAATGTGATAGGTGTAGCTAAAATGTAGCCGTATTTTAATTCTGAATATGATAGCACATTAGTACAATAATGCCAATACAGAGATCACCATCATTGTAACACAAGGAAATGGTGTCCCGGGCAGTAATGTCCCCCTTTCTACCTGGACTGTAAATCCTGAAGAATGTCCTATCTGAGCTAATGTACATAACGACCGAACTTGGTTCCGGAACGGACACTCTTTCCTTGTTTATAATTGTTCATGGATCCTATGATTTACACCTGTCCATATTTGAACATGACATCGTTCACTGTGTGGTCACGAACTGTGCGCCAGTACGCCTCCTGTCTGAGTCGATCCGACCTTAATCGTTTTTGTATGTAAATCGTTGCAAACCGATGCCCATTCCAGTGCCGTTTACAATTTCTAAGACGGTACTACGATTATTGTACACTGGCCTGCCGCACGCGAATGCTCGGCTATCACCACATGGTCAACGACAGGTAATTAAAGCTCTTTGTTCTTACCTGCCATTTGTTTTGGTTTAGTTCCGAATGTACATTTACACACGAAAGCATAAGGTTATGTCATGCGTGTCTGTTTTGTTTTCCGCACTGTTGTGCACTTTTGTATTTATATAAGGCAGGTGTATTTGCATTCTGTATACTATAGTGCATTGATACATTTATGTGGCAAGTAACCCAGAAATGACTATTCCACAAGGAACGAGTGTCCCGGGAAATAATGTCCCCTTATCGCAGGTGCTCTCTTGTAAGTAACAGGATTCTTCCTGACGTGCAGATAATATAAAATGTCCTAGATAGTCTAATGTGGTTACGGAATGTACACCATTGGTACACCATCTCTCTACCATTCGATCCACATTTTATGTGAATCGGTATAAACCATATCCACTCCAATATTGTTCATAATTTGAAAGGGAGGCTGTGTCGTAATGGTAACACTTCCACCATCACACGGTGGACGTTCTCACCGGTCATTTGTTTTGGTTCTGCTCAGTGTGTAAGGTATATAAATAGCATATAATGTTTCGCTACATTGCTCCTCGCAATGCCATATAATACTGTGATCTTGTTCTTTTTTTGTGTGTGTGTGTTTTTTGTTGTTGTTGTTGTTGTTGTATTAATTCATTTTTGCTTTTGTGTATTTATTTATTTGTTTGAAAAACGTCTGCCCTAATCCGATCTTTCAACACATTATTCCACAAGCTAAGCAGGCTCAGGTATATCCTGCCGGAAAATAAGCTATTCAGAGTATTTAACAATAAATGCTGTCAGTAAATCTCGCACTTGAGACGTTAGAAACCCGCGGGAACCGAGTGCTAGCCCGCAAAAGACACCTTTTGTATTTTTAAACATGTTTGTTTTTCATAGCACTCCTATGTCTAGTTCTATTTATGTTCCCCTCCCCTTTGCCCCCTATGCGTTTGCGAACGGTAGTAGCCTGTGTTGTCCATCTGAACCTTACTTATTCTGTCTGGACTCACCAACCACCCACATCAATACTTCATTATTGAACCAACCACTACACGTAGAACAAATCCAATATGGTGGATGAGATAAAGATCGCCACGGTTAACGTCAGGGGACTCCACTCGGACAGAAAGAAACGATTAGATATATTTCAGCGGCTGAAAAACAAGAAAATATCTATCATATGCCTCCAGGAGACACATGGCTCGCCACAAACAGAACAGGACTGGGAAAATGAATGGGGCGACAAATGCGTTTTTAGCCATGGCAAAACAAATAGCACAGGAGTTGCAATTCTATTACGAAACAATTTCGAATATACAATACATGGGTGCACCAAAGATACTGAGGGTAGATACATTATCCTTGATATCACAATCTCCGACACGCGCGCGAAATTGGTAAATGTATATGGCCCTAATAGCGACAATCCGGACTTCTTCATCAATCTCTTCAAAACAGTGTTTGCCGCAAACGAAACTCCTGTCATAGCCTGTGGAGATTGGAATGTCGTCCAAGATTATAGTCTGGACACCCAAAATTATATCAATAAGAACAACAACAAATCGAGACTAGCCATCCTTGAAAATATGGATAAACTAAATTTAAAAGACATATGGCGTCTTCGTAATCCATCCGCAAGGCGATTCACGTGGAGAAAACGGTCATGCAGCGGTATCAAACAGAGTCGACTGGACTATTTCCTTATATCGGATGATCTCGTAGGGCTAAGATGCGCATCAGACATTGAAATATCTTATAGATCTGACCATTCACTCGTTTCTTTTAAATGCTCGTTTAAAACAGTTGAAAGGGGTCCAGGGTACTGGAAGTTGAATACACAACTACTTGCGGACAGTGAATATATTGCACTGATGGAATCTGTTATTGCCGATACGGTCAACGAATGTTATATTTCGGGAGATGTAGCGCATCCAACCTCTCTCAAATTGACTCTTAACGATCAGGTCTTTTTCGAATTGTTGAAAACGAGAATCAGAAGCGCGACAATACCTTACTCGGTCTCGAAACATAAACTTAGAACAAAACGAGAACGCTTACTTGAAGGGGAAATACTTGAACTCGAAAAGAATATAGCTGATGAAGCACTCCGAGACAGACAAAACTTAAACCTGGAATCTTTGGAAATTAAGCAATCTGAACTCGAAGCATTACGCAGACTGAAAATAGAAGGAGCAATTATGAGGTCGAAAATCAAATGGTATGAGAAGGGGGAAAGTAATTCTGATTTCTTTTTCAAATTAGAAAAACGTAATTTCGTCACAAAAAATATGGCAGAAATTACAACCAACGATGGTAAAACATTATCGGATTCGAGGGAAATATTGAATGAAATGAAAGATTTCTACCTAAGGCTATATTCCAAACCAAATTATATAGATGACGAAAACAACCCGACGTTCTTAGAACACGATATAAATATCAGTATAGACGAAAAAATGAAATGCGAAGGTCCTATTACCGAAATAGAATGTCTTAATGCCTTGACAAAAATGAAAAACGGAAAAACTCCGGGTTCCGATGGATTTCCAGCAGAATTCTATAAAGCTTTCTGGGAAAAACTGGGTGGTTTTCTTGTCCGATCAGTGAACTATGGATACACAAAAGGCTCACTTTCGGACTTTCAAAAACAAGGCATCATAAGTTGCCTTCCAAAAGACGGTAAAGATCGGTCTTTTTTAAAAAACTGGCGTCCACTTTCTCTGTTAAATGTCGACTATAAACTTGCTTCAGCCTGTATTGCCAACCGAATAAAACATGTTTTACCGTCGATTATAAGCGAAACTCAAAAAGGATTTATTAAGGGAAGGTTCATAGGTGAGATTACTCGCGCAATTTACGACATAATGCAATGCACTGAAGAAAAAAAAATTCCAGGGCTGCTTTTCCTTATTGATTTTGAGAAGGCTTTTGATAGTGTTGACTGGAATTTTATGCATGGAGCGCTGCGGTCCTTTGGCTTCGGTGAGTCGCTTTGCGGATGGATTAAACTTTTTCAGCATGACTCTCAAAGCTGTGTACTCAACAACGGATACATGTCTATTTTTTTCAATCTCGAAAGAGGCTGTCGGCAGGGTGATCCGGTTTCCCCATACATATTTATAATTGTAGCCGAATTACTAGCAATTGCAATCAAAAAAGAGAAAAGCATTAAAGGCATCATTTTTAAGAATTCGGAAATTAAAGTATTACAGTACGCTGATGATACTACTTTGCTATTGGATGGCTCGCAGGAGTCCCTGTTACGGGCCATGGGTCTCTTGGAGGACTTTTCTTCTTGTTCTGGTCTGCGATTAAATGTTGATAAGTCAGCAGCTCTCTGGATCGGTAGTAAAAAGGGTAATACTGTCAAAATATGTCCACATTACCGAATAAACTGGGATCCTGGCGGGTTTCGATTACTTGGCATAAAGTTTAGCCCAGACCTGGAAGCGATGCCCACACTGAACTACCAATCAAAACTTCGGGATATAAGAAGATTACTGGGCAGCTGGTGGAAGAGAAACTTAACTCCTATCGGAAAAATAAGTATAATTAAAACATTCGCCCTGCCTCTACTAACCCACCTATTCTCTGCATTACCAAACCCGCCACCAGAATTTCAAAGGGAACTACAAAAAATATTTTATGAATTTATCTGGGGAGGGGGGCCAGACAAGATAAAAAGGAAAACAATTATTTGCAGTAAGGAGGAGGGTGGATTAAACATGATACACATACCGTCCTTTATTGATTTTTTGAAAATTCAGTGGGTCAAAAGATCGCTCAAATTTTCTGACTTTCAGACGAATCTGATGACTCATATAATACCTCACCTGGGAACACGGGTGTGGGATTTAAACTTGTACGGATTTTCGGATATAGCAAAGGTAATCAAAAATAAATTTTGGCTGGACGTTATATCTGCATGGCGCAGAGGCATGGAAGCGGATCCAACATGTGCCTCACCCATTGCAAATGAATTACTATACAACTACACACCTCTTAGCGCATGGAACGATGCAACTAGATGGCAAAACGCAGGCGCCAAAATAGTCAAAGATTTGGTCAATGAGGATAATAAGTTCTTATCTCTAAAAGAATTCCAAGAAAAATTTAATATAAAACAAAATAACTATTTAGCCTACTACGCCACAATTCACAATATTCCAGCAGATAAGAAAAATGAAATCTGTGTTGAAAAGCAAAATGATAAACAAATCCCAGATAATACATTAATAGGAAAAATCCGAAATCAGACATCCACTAAGTTTGTCTATAAATTATTGGTTGAAGCAATTTTAGAA